>JAQFYZ010000092.1:0-75458 GCA_034695085.1 Cylindroiulus punctatus
ATTCACTTATGTACAATATATAACTGAAAAATTTCGTCGTATTTTGGAACATCAGTCCAACTACGTCGTTTTCTGACCAAAAAAGACGCCAATTTTCGACCGGATGGCGTCTTGGGTTGCTAATTTGACGTATAGAAATAAGGTCTTTTGACGTCATTGTTATTTCGGAGTGCTTTCTCGGTGAATGACCAATGACTTGATGGCCCGCTTGTCACTATACATGTATGCGATTGATGTTCGCTTATGAATAAAAAGATATCGCATGAAATGTTTCAATCCTGTCTTGCAACCTGTTTGTAGGGGACGTTATCCAAACCGCGTCCAAACTTATGTTTCCCACAAACAGTAGCTTGATAGGCGTGTATCGAAAATTCGGCACCGAAGCTGCATTGTTTAGCAAAATAATTAACACTTTCCACGGCATAATTGTTGACTCCAATTATTTTCCGTTTAATTGCAGCGAATGGCTATTTACACGCAAAAGTTTTATCCCTAGATGGTAAAACATGAAGTGAATGTTCACCTAGGCCATATCGTGCAGTGAATTTGATGGAGTGATATACTGCCTGCTGTGAAAATGTGTTAGGCACCGAGGTTGAAGCTGATGTGGTTTCTCAAACGGCTCTTTAGCGAATATATGTTAAGCTTTATGGATGGCTGCATTTTCCGGCAATTATTTTTTTTCCTAGCAATAACAGTAGCGTTTGGGTGCTTAAAATATATTTTAAAAATGTGGGCTTCTTGAACGTGGCCGAGACCTCTTGCCACGCCCCAGACATGGGTGCGGCCTCTGACACGAAGTTTTTGGGCGAACTGCAATCAACTTTTACCTGAGATATCGGTGCCTCACACTGTCTGATACAGTACGCCTGTACTAGTCAATTTGGTGGAAAAAATACCATTGTTTTCCTCTGATGACCTGAATGCCAGCCTAATTCAAATTCAAACTCATTGCCATTTCTTATCTTTCACATTGTCTGACCAAGCCCGCTGTGTGAAATTTATATGAATTTCTCTGACGAGGCAGCTCATATCGCGTTTTATTAACCTATATCCGTATTAATCTAGTTTAATAAATGATTAAGGTATTCATTTCACTTTGGAGAATTAACACTAGAAATGTCAACATTTTGAAAGATCACTTGACGGGATAAGGGCTTAGCTTTCAATGAGCTTTTCGTACGCTGAACAACGCTTTGTGAATATTTCCTTAAAGTTCAGCAATATTTGGGTTAATGCCTTTATGCATTGTCATTTATAAACATCACTGACACTGAAATGACGAAATTGGATACACTTGATAAAAACCTATAATTTAAAAACGCAAAACACTTTCCAACATGGGAATATCGATCGCTTTCTTATGGTCGTGGTATCAAAATATACCAAATATGTTATGCTGGATTACATTTGAAATTGATTTAATGGCTTAGAAAATCTTAAATAATAGACAAATATAAAGATAATATAATATGTTTGAGTAAATGTATAAGAATAAGTTAATATATTACTCGAGAATTCTTGTTTTAATATAATGTTTAGTAATGATTGCAGAGGTTTTTTAAAACAAATCCCTTCTAGTTTTCTATTCAACATCAATGCACAGATACGTAGAAAAACAATTAGTTTTTTAGACATCAATAAGTTATCGAAATGTGCCCTCAAAGTGATTCTGCATTGCATTGAATTGAATCAAATCAACTCGTACGTCTCTTCTTTCTCTTATCGTAAATTATGTTCTGCGATTATGGATGGGATGATCGAGTAAGATGATATGATAGTTTCGTTTTGAATTTTAAATTTCGGCGGTGAATAGTTTCACTAGTCCGCCGCTATGGGGCGCTGAGGATCTAAAGCGCCCTCTAGCTGCGGATGGCGGGAACAATTCACAATTTGAGAGATGCTCGTTTGATACATGTATAATCAAACTCGATCACAGCAATAACCTCAAAAATCTCGATACTGCATCCTTCATTTATAAACACCCTGCACATATAGTCTACCGTATATGGTCTTGACTACAATTCGAAACACCCTAATTAATATTTTTAACAATTGAGCGAATCAATATATGAACCCAGTGATGGTACATGTACTTTTTTTTCGCCTGCAGGTCTCTGAGGTGACTTTCACTAACCCAATTTCTTCAGCTTCACAAATCTCTAATACATGTATGCTTGATCTTATACAAGCCCACACTGGTTTTCAAAGATTTTGTCTTAAGGATTATGCATTTTTTTTCTGTTTATAATTCCGTGTTTTTTGTTTGATTTTCCTAAAACATGAGAATTTTTGTATAACATTTTGGGTTAGGCGAAATTTGTTCGTGCATACAGTGCCTCCTCTGGTGCATACCACCAAAGGTGATGCCAGCGAAAGGCTTCGTCCATATGCATGCAGAATTGTTTTAATTCGGTCAGGAAGGGTGGAGCACTTTCAGTTTTTACTCAATTGACTTTGCGTTTTAAGGTGAACCGAACCGTCACAAAGAACGCGAGACATATTGGCCGTATAGGTATAACAATATTGTCTTGAAATGCTGGTGAAAAGGCACTCAATGGTACAGCAGTTTAGTTGTAATTATTTATGAAGGGTATATATAAGCTATAACTTTCTCCTAAAAGCATAGTCAGTTGCATTTGTTTGCTACTTCGTGCTAACACAAGAACCATGTCTGCTTACAAGGTAGGCTACTTTGAATTGTAATGCCCAGTTCAAACTTAAAGGACTCTGGCAAACAACCTAGGCGATCTATTGGATATACTCGAAGTTCAATATGCAATTTGTTTTTAGATTTCGTTAAGTATTTTGGCCGTATGTGTGGCTTTGGTTATTGTCCAGGCCATTCCCACCCCTGGTGGATACGGTCATGGAGGCGGTTATGGCGGCGGTCATGGTAGTGGCAACAGTCACATTTACCGAAAAGATCATGTAAGTATATTAAATATGAGGTTAAGCATTCGGCACATGTTTATAGTTGAATGCCATGAACTGTTCACAAAAATCTAATATTGATGATCAAAATGAAAATTTTAATTTACTAAATCTGCTGTTAAGTTATAACAGCTTTGAACCTGACCATGGAGACTACCAAGCTAGTAAACCTGGCAATATCAGGGAATTTTATCATCAACAAGGAAAACCTGAAAAAAAATGGAAATTTGAATTTTAACCTGGAGTTTTTCAGTATCTCCACCTGTTTGTTCATTAAATTCTGAAAAATCAGAATACTTTAACTTGATAATCAATTCCACCATTTCCAATAATGAATTAGCATAACTTAGTTATTAATTCACAATATTGGCAACCTGGATAAGCTGAAAATCTCAGAGAATTTGAGCTGTAAACTGAAATTGAAAACAGTGCCACCTGTTTGTTCATTATAATTCAGAAAAATATCAGCGAAAAAATGATTGTTCTGTTAATCAATCACGGCATTCAAAGTTATAAATACCTGCTAGTAGGCTATCGATTAAGATAAACCGATTTTAAAATTATATGTTAATAATTTTTTTTTGTTTTTTAAGGGTTATGACAATTACGATTTCGGATACGGTATTGCCGATCACTACACAGGCGACAAGCATGGCCGTCAAGAAAGCAAACGTGGCTACAATGTCCATGGAAACTACTACGTTGGAGGTCCCTATGGACGTAAAGTTAAATACGTTGCTGACCACTACGGTACCCACCAAACCGTCCACGGATCCCAGAATGGCCTGTACATTGACTCCAAAGATCTCACCGTTGTTCCTGGTTACCACTAAAACATTAATCTGAATTAAAGATCAGTGGAAGAAAACATTCTTAGACCTCGTAGAGAACTTATAATGCCATCGATGTTTTATTATATTAATAAATTTTACAAGCATTTTTGTAAATATTGAATTGTGATGATGATGATACCGTTCCTGTATATACGTCGCCTATGAAATATACATATGTAATTGCTATTTGTTATATCCGGTGATGAGGAATATCTCCATTTGTGTGTTGTATGCTTCATAGAAAATATGTGCTATATACTAAATTCAGCATTTCTTGTGTCAATCACTATGATCTTGATTCAAGATGACTCATTTCACAAATACAGATAATAAACATTTTATTTCACAGAGCTGAGTTCGTTCATTGGCAATTCGATATAAAAGATGTTAATAAAATCACCTGGAATGTACTGCGCAGTATTGCCTATATTTGCAGCGTTTTTGAATGCTAGTACAACGACTTTGGTGTTACGTTTAGCAATGATGAAGGATTAAAAGTACTTTATAGCAAAGTAAAAGTAATCTCTGGATCCCAGTTTTTCCAGAAATAATAACACCTGCACTTTCTTCGCTAACATTTCGAAATGATATGCATATTATTTTTTTAGATGCTTTTTGAGTAAATGGTAGCTATAACTTTTGCGTCAATTGACTGTTATAATTTAATGTGATTAACATGATAAATCACACTATCACGCTTATGGAGTGCTCTTTGTCAAATATACATAGGCTCGAAATATGAGTTGCAAGTACCGAAATTTGACAAGGTAGAAAGAAGCATTTGTGTAATGAGGGTGAGTATGTAGGATTTCATGACACCGTGTGTAACAAACAACAACAATTTGCTTCAATACTTCGTTGTATAAAGACTTTCTTATATAAGAAAAGCTGTTGCAGCAGTTGATCAAAACTGGACTAACGTGTATTCTTGCACATATGTTGCAAAGCTTACTTTCCTCCTTCAACTTCCGCTTTTAAAAGTGACTGTAGTTTTAATCAAAATACATTCTTGATTAATTAAGGTAATTAATATCTCTAAATTCAATTATACGTCGTATTATTGTTATTTCCCCTTTCCTTTTCATTACTTCTTGGCATTCATAACTTACAGTGTATACGATACAAGTGTGCAACGTGTTAGCCACACCCAAATTAAGTCGATGTGCACGACTAACATAACTTTTAGCACTCATTTCCTGAAATAAACATAATAATTGTTTTGTAATTTTTTTAGCAAAAATGAATAACATTGCCTTTGTTAAGTCTGCGTTCGGATATGCGTTCGGAAGTTGCAAATTCTTGAAATCACAATAGTAATTATGGGTATACTGTATAGCTAGTTCTTCAATCTTAAATATTATCTTCATTTATGTTTTACAGAGAATGAAATTTTAGGTGTTTGACTTGCAGAGTGGATGAACCTCATGATGTGTAGATTATTAGTACATTTCTTGCAATGCTCAAATGGAAACTTTAAAATAACGAAAATAAGCTTAGCAGCGCTTTTACAGTAATTGTCACTCGTCCATATATGGCAAATACCGAATTAATGAAAATCATTGTATAAGAGCTATTAAGGAAAGCAGCAAATAGAAAATTGTATTAAAAAGTGTTTTCTGGATTATCTTTACAATCCATGATTTTGGTCGTTGTTTCACGCTATAGAAACTTCTGATTGGACACATCACGCCTTCGCTTCCCGATCACATTCATTACCATTTTTATCATTTACCAAAGTAAATTAAGGCATGGCTATAGCATGTGTCCGTTTTGTTTGTCATAGAACAATTCTGACACAGTTCATGCAAGGAAATTAAAAAGTGTCTCATTCATGACTGTTCGCCCTGGTTTAGAAATTGGCTATTGTTCATCTCAATGCGACCGCCTTAACAATATCAGTGAATATATAATGACATTGTCAGAGTTCTGGCAGTATTTCACCAAAAAAGGCCATGTGTCAGAGTTGGTTTTACTTTCAGCCTTTATGTGCTGTAATTTCGCCTTGCAAGGACTTCATGCTTCGTTTAGCTGCTAGTTCAAATTTATTCGCTCGATCAAGATGAAATTGCTATGAATTTTCTAAGGTTCGCCCTTTATTTAATGTCGAGCGATTATCTGGTTCATGCATCAGTGAATCTTCTAGAAAGTTTACTAATTTCATTTTAAACATTTTCACTTAAAGCCTTCGTGTTTTCTTTGACTTTTATTAACCTTCTGGGTTCAGTTTGTGCAACTTTCAAAAATATTCCAGATTTAATTAAATTAACTTTTTTTTTATTAAATTTCGAATAGAGTTCGATATAATCGATTGTACTTACATGTAGACAACGTGTAACATCTCGTGTGTCAAAATGCAATAACGTTCAAGTTGACAGCTTATCAAAGTTTCTTTTGTTCAAAAGTGTTTTAATGGGATGCAAGGGCGTTGGACTCTACAAGCTCAGTGCATTGTAAATGATTTTAAAACCCACTATATGGGTGGGGTTTTTCACTGCCATTTCTATTTATCTTTCCATTAATGTCATCAATCCCAAACATTACCTCGTGAGCCATCTCGTGAGATGTCTTTCGTTATTTGAAAACCCCAATCCTTTGAATACAAGAAAACAAGTGAAACATGAACTGCTATGCTCATGTTATACATTACATAGTCTCGCTTGCTTATGTAAATGTAGTTTAATTGGTCATTTTATCAGAATAGTACATTCTCAACACAGTATTACACTATTCCATTAATTAACTTATTTTAATTAGACAACACTTTCACGTTAGACCTGTTTTGAAATGCGCAGTTGTAATACAGGGTGATAATAAAGTCTCACACTCATTTTCAAATGTTTGTCAAGTATTTTGTTGAGCTTGACTTTTCTTAAGCTGATAATGATTTCGAAGAATCTCATATTTAGTTATCAATAAATGTACATGTCGGTGTCCACAAACTGATCGGGTTGATTAGGTCGTGTGATCAGTATCTTGCTATGAGGGAAATTACAAAATAGAAATTGCCAACTTTTGGCTCCTGTAAATAAACAATGGGAGAATCGGTGGTTAACTGACCTAAAGATTATGCAACATGCTGTAATTGCCAAATCATTCTTCATTCAATTTGGTTACTGCCTTAAAGGCAGTGAGATTCTGATGTGCTTCTAAGATGGGTTTTCTAGGCGTGGTTGCCATCTTCATGGTTATAATTGATGAAATAAAAGGACACACTAAGCTGAAATTTGAATCTGTACTCCTGAAAAGCGGAGGTTAAACTAGATTAATAGATGATACCGCATATTAGAACTAGTTCAAAAGATGATGAAGGGATTTTTGAAAGTTTGTTTTCTCATGGAATTTCACTTCCGTTGTAGCATTATCAAAGGGTTGCTGTAATATCCAGCACATCAGAAAACAATTAAATAAGGATATTTTTTATTAGAGAATTAGCGTGGATGTACCTGGTGATTATAAAGTCTTTCCCTCATAATAAAAATTGATTTTAAAGAACACTGTAAGCGTGCATGTCAAGTAAGGATAAACATTGAACAAACGTTGCAGAAATTGTGTTTTCTAACACCAATACTTTGTTTAAAGTTAATTTTTGTAATGAGGGTGGCACTTTATGGGCACTGCATGTTAATTGTGCTGAAGTACTGTAGATAAAATTATCGAGATACATACATTATGTATAGGAATTTGAAGATTTGTAGTTAAAGATATTTTCTTAGATAAAAGTCTGGTTGATGTGACATATGGTGTCACGTTGACAATGTATGTCAATGAAATAAGATGTTAAACTCTACCTTTAAGTCATTAAGATGTTCATGAACTGTTATCTTGAAAATGAATAATGTAATCCGTGTTCGAAAAAAAATACGTGAGAGCTCATTATTTTACATTGGAGGCAGTATGGTGTAGTATTTCAGTGAACGTACCTATGATAATTGTTTGAAATTAGGACAAGATTCAGTGTAGATATAAAAATGTGTAAACCAAGTTGATAATGATGCGAAAGATGCTACTGATGGAAAATGCGAGGGAAAAAAGTAATTAACAAGCTTATTAATTTACTACTTTTTAACTACAAACACCAGGGAAATAGCCTTTAAATATCAAAATAGGATGTCTGGCCACCTGTAAAAGTCAGAGAAACGTTGATTTGACCTGATAAGCCAAGGACATTGATATGACCTCAAAGTGAGGATATCAGGGATTAGCTATGACGTGAAAAGTCAGGGAAATTCATATTACATGTAGGAAAATTTTTCATTGATGTGAAGGGATTCTTTGGTTAGTGGTTATATCACTTGAAAGTCAGTGTTAGTGCGTTTGATTTATTCAAGACTTGGATGGAATTCTTCAAAAAACAAGTGTCAGGAAAACTTGGAAAAGTATGGGAATTTCGATTCAAGCTTCGGTCATACAAATCGATGCATTATATGTAGATAGCGTGTTAGGTCATTTCTTATATGATCCTTGAAGTTAACACACGAAAAGATTAAGTAATTTCTATACTAGTATAAAAAGTTGCTGACTTTTTGAAGTTCGAAGACGTTGTAATGATCAGAAAATTTACTCAAGTTTTTCTTCCATGTTGCTTAGGTATAACATATGTTGTTTAGTGTAACTTCCAAATTTTTTGATGATGGAAACATAAATTCCAGGCAAATAAAGAAAACTTTCTTACTCGTCTCCTGCTCTTGTATTTACCTCATAAGGTGTTTATTTTTGGAGCATCTACCTTAATATCGTGCATAGTTCATTTTTTGTTGTTTCTGAAGCAAGTTTAATTAAGCTGGATGTTGAATTAGCTTGCATGTACGCAGAGCATTTAACCTCCAAGACTATTCGAAATTGATGTTTCGATTAAGCGAACAAAGGCATTATTTGAAAAGGAATTCATTGCTCTTTGTGGTAAATTCGGGGTAGTTTGTTCGAAAATAAAAACGAGGAGGAGGCTTTCTATGCGCAATTTTATATAATTTAACCTTCTTAATTTCCTATTTACGTTGAAACCGTGTTTTGACTGGAAGAAGAGAAATTTGACATCATCTTAAGGTGTATAGACACTCGATGGGAGTTACATTGTTTTTTTCTTCATACCTGTCTAATTGGTCTTGTTCAACATAACCTATTTAAAACAAACTCATCCTCAGAATAGCAGTTTGACGCTAGAATCACATGGCAAATTGATAAAATTAAAAAAGGCTCTCTGGGCTGTGATTTTTAATTGGGTTGCCATGTCCCGAGGCACCAAATTGGGAAGAAGTGCAACTAATTTCATTTGTAAGATGTAAGTCTTAGAACAGATGCAGCTTGTGAGTAAGTGTAACACAGCTTCCGGCTGTGTCACGTGACTTCCTCACCTGCCTTAGAGGGCTTCTTCCTAAGAAGCTGGGCCAGCGTGTGTCCAAAAACAGGGAGGGGGTTGGACCGTTGATTTTTTTTTTCTTCAAAATCATAACCAGTTTCTTCTTCTTTATCATCCCTTGGTATATAAACCATTTCCTTACGCTTCTGAATTTAGTTCGGTATCACAGGGCGTGCACTAGCTGATATATGTTCGATCGACATTACTGGAATTAAGTTTGGAGATTTACTCGAAAATGTTGCTGCAATCGGTAAGAATCCCAGTGCAATGTTGAGTATTTGAATATGTTCACTACCAGGCCTTATCTTGTTATTTCATGAATCATTGGGTTCGAATTTTTTTAAAAAAAATTCCAAGTAATTTATCCTTAATTTACGGTTGCTCATCTTCTGATGATGTTGTGAATGTGTTCATTTTGCATGGCTTCGTTACATTGCCGCAAGGTGGAAAACGTCTAGCTTGATGTACATTTAGCTGGAGTATGACAGTGCTGTTGATTTTAAAAGGAAAGCTTCACACTCGAGTTTTTAACTAGCATCAATTTCATTATCTTCGTAATCATAGCCTTGAAAATACTTGTCATGTTTCCATATGACTTGTTATACCTTAATTTCAATTCAACATAAGAATTTAATTCGATTATTTTTTGTTTAAAGAATTTTCTGTTCTATTATTTACGTTGTTCTTCTGTATGAACGGATTTAAACTTACGGACACAGTGCTTGTTATCAAAAACTTGGACACAAAAGTCATGGTGATTACCAAACTGGAAAACACAGTAAATCTCAGGAAATTTCTCAATCTCAGGAATTATTTCATTAATGTATAAGTCTAATAAATCAGCCCAAAACTGATTGAATTTATAATCAATTAAACAATTTAAGTAAATAGTGTGCTTTAGGAAAGATTATGAAAGGGTAAATGAGAATATTACCCTTGATAACCTAGAAAACTTAGGGAAATTCGTTTTCTTCAATCACCATATCACACATTTCAATTCAATAATTCTGTTTCAGTTTAACACACATGGCATTGAGTCACACATAATGGGTCACTATCTAATAATTAAAGTACTGTGTATACCTGTTTAACCTGAAAAATCCGGAAAAATCTGGGAATTTGTTTTTAGGAAGTCAGTCTTCTTTATGATAATAAACATCGAAGTCTCCTCCGAATTTTGTACAACATTACCTTACATCACTACTCATATACACTTAACCATGCCTCCAGGTCTCGTACATTGAAAGCTCATCAACATTAAAATTATTCAATATTAAAAAAAAAATTGTGATGGAACAGTTACCGAAAAACTAATTACATGTGCATGCAAGCGCATTGCAAAGAGGTTTTCTTATTGGGGAATCGTTGTGCAAGCTTGGTTGTCAGGTCTGATGATGCTTGAGCTTTTACCATCGTCTTGATCCGCTGACTTCTTGATCACGTTTTAGCTCATCATCGCTCTGTGTTTGGTCAACGGGATTTTCATGCTACCTGCAGAAAAGGTCACTCAAAAGGTACAACGCAAACGAGTACCACAAGTAACGTCGCCACCACCAGGTTTCCACGAGAAGCCACAACGGCCACCTCCCCATTTTGACGAAAAGCCACCCCACCCTCCACCCAATTTCGAGGAGAGACCACCTCATCCTCCACAACGTTTCGAGGAGAGACCACCTCATCCTCCACAACGTTTTGAGGAGAGACCGCCCCACCCCCCACCCCGATTCGAAGATAGGCCACCCCCTCCCCAATTCATCGAAGGGCCAATCCAACCACCCCACTTCGAAAACAAGCCCCCACCCCCTCAGCCGTATCACGATGAATATGCTGTAAGTATCCCTATCTTGCTATCTTCGCATTTTATGTGTTTTACCTCACTGTTTGACATCATTGGCATCAATGACTGTTGCGTCAACCACTCAATGATGACAGACAATAATGTAAAATGCAAATTAAGAATGTGCATTGGATAAATTTAGCTAATAGAAGGTTTGTGTTGCATGCTACTCTTTAGGAGCCAAGGAACTATGAATTTAATTTTCTGGTCGATGATCAATACACTGGCAATTTTCAAACCAGAGAAGAAACCAAGGACGGTACAAGAACTGTGGGCAGTTATGCACTGAGGGAACCTACTGGTGCCATCCGAATTGTCAAGTACATTGCTGACCACGATGGATTCAGGGCCATTGTCCAAAGAATCTGGCCTGATGATGACAAGTCTAACCACTAATGATTCTCAGTTCACCTCGTTGTATACACAATTGAGTATTTATTTTGGATGAATTTTCTTGTAAATAAGGCTGAATGATGAAGGTAAATGTTTTTCATTCTAAACGATTCCTGATAGATTCTTCAACAGCTGAAATTCTGTTGAACATCTTCCCTGACATTTTAAATTTTATATTTTAATTTTTTACTTTTTCGATGTTAGGTGATGTTACTTATCAAATTGTCCTACGTTTTTTGTATGAGAGAATATTTCTAAACCTTGCATTTGGATTACATGAAGGGGGCTATGCATTAACCATTTAAGTTACGTGCCTATCAGCGTTATTATCAACATTTTTATTTTTGTACACATTTGCTCATGGGTAAATATGACAACAAAGCCAGTATCATATTTTTATTACTTTCGTTTGTACACTTTTTGCCCTGGAAATCGATAGCGTTTGATGGCTTTTGATTGACCGATTTCATAACATGCCAAGATGGTATTGATGTGTTTCATCATATGCCAAGATGATATTCATTCTGCCTCACTGTGCCGTTTTTAAAATATCATTCAATGAAATATGTGTGTTGTAAACATGAAAAATAAACTTCGCTTTTTTATTAAATCACTCTTGGTACGTTATCCTTTATTTTATATCGATATTAAAACACATTAACCGTTTCAATTTTTTTGTCTGATTTAACTAATGTACATGTGCATGTATGTTAAAGCGCAATGTAGGCTAACTGAAGATGTAGATTATGTTTTATTTTTATATCAGTTGGTTCCTGTTTCCTCAGCTAATAAACGCTTTGAAAACTTGATTTTCTTTTATGTTATTTTATAAAAGTAGTTTTATTTTTTCTTTTCCCTTTGCCATATTTTATGATCACATAACATGCAAATTAATTATATTTTACCCTAGTGCTTTCGACATGCAAACACGCCTTGTCCAGGGGCTATTTTCAAAACATTGTGAGCACGAAATGCAGGGTTTAAATACCACAAGTTTCCTTAAAAAAAGATTAAATGTTAACAGCATGAGTAGTTTTATTCACCCATGCTTTTTTCCCTAAAATGTTATCTTATATGGGATTTTGAAGGAAGAAAGAAGTAGGGCAGGTGGTTGTCTGTATAGAAAAAGCAGTGCTTCATCGACCTAGTTTTCAGGTTGAATTTGAAAAGTATGCTTGTTTTCACGTCCTACCCTTTTACTTCAATTATACTTCAATTATACTTCAATATCACCATAGTTGGTGATCACATGGGTCATCGTCTACATGTAATAGCATTTTAACACATACGCTGATACACCTATAATCCAAGAAATTAAAACAGTAATTATCTTTCTTAGCAAACCGTATTTTATTCGGAAATCGCATTATACACCTATCTTATAATTGAAACGTTATCATCTGCAGCCATAAGGGATATTCCCTTCGTGCTTAGTGCTCTCTCGCTCAATGGCCATCTTGAAAGTTTTCATATGGATGCTATTTTCACTTCTTTTGCCATTAATTCATGCTGTGATGTTTCATTAAAGTGAAACATCAAATTGCGTTTTAGTTAACATTATTAACTAATTAAACGAATGCAAAAAATGAAAATTCTGGCATTTTGTTTTTATTGCTTTTGAGGTTTGTTTTTGCACTATGCAATTATGGGTTGACCGCGTTAATTTTTATATTGTGAGCATGCGAACCCATCGAATGTCTCAGAGAAGATCTTAGTTGTTATCTTCTTAATGAATGCTGTCATTGACATTTTTCATACAGTATTTGAGCTCTTGGTTTAAAATGCTTTTATGCACATTACTTTTAGTTGCCCTTGTAACCTTCTTAATAGCCTAATGGATGCTGTTGACTTCGTGATTAAGTGAAGTTTGTAAACGTAGCATGGCCGACTGATGATCATTTTTTAACTTCATTCAACTACATTCAATTACATTCAACTTCTTTTAAACAATAGTGAGTGTTTATAAAAATCGATAAATAAAACTTAAAATACTCCTTTCATAAAATACTCCTTAGTAAAAATATTGTTTCAGGAAAAACTGTTAGTCACAAGGACTAAATTTTGGATGAAATTGCAGGTTTTCTTGTATTTGTAATGACGGTAATACTTAATGATCACCCTGTATTTCAATTCGAAGTAAAAGTAGCCCAAGCCCATGCAATTGAAATACAAACATCGTTAAAATCATCGTTAAATATAAGACTATAACTATACTAAATGTTTGAAAAGGTATTGAAACTTTCTAATTTTACTCATCACAAATCAATAAGAACATTATAGCAGGCATCACCTTGTATAATCAGAAATAAAAAATATATAAGATTTTCTAATTTATCAAATATTTTTAATATATTAAGAATATGAATTATTTAACTTTATAAGACGATCTAAGTAAGATTCAAATAATTCCGCCTTGTAATTCACAAAAAGCGCCACTGACGTATAAAATGGAAACTACGGTAATTTAAAGGAGAGCATTCAACGGATAACAAACAGTGCGCCAGGCTTGATTTAAAAGCGCTTTATAGCAGCTGACTTTTCCATTCCGCTTGCTTTTTGATTTCTTCTGACTCAAATTGCTTATCTTAATGGTCTTGTGTCTTGTCCTAAAAAGCATTTCTGATGCAGAATACATTCAAATTTGTTTTGTATCTCCCAGTTAGCTTTTAATTTGGATGTGCACAATATACCCAATATATACCTATCAAGGTAAAGACGCTACAAATAACACAAGTATTTAAACAGTTCCTATACAGTATTTGTATGGAATCTAATACCAGATGCAGCAAAGCTCCCCAAACTCCCAGATCAAGCTTGGGTCATTGCAAACGAATGGGGCAAATAATTGTCTGGTTATAACAAATGTAGGTAGATCACACCCCCATGGTCACTGTCGCATTTTTATGAAGTAAAGTATTCTGTGTTTTGAGATCTTATGTTGCCAACGGATGATATACATGTACTTTAAAACACAAGTGTAACTCGAGTAAACGCACATCTCTGATGACTTATTATAAGGTAGCTTTACAACAATAATGCTGTAATAAAGCTTTTTAAATCAAGAACTGCATAATAATAAGCATGTCAGCACATTTAACGTTTACTCTGAATGGGACAACCAAGCCATGTATCCCTTTCGTAAAATTTCTTCATATTTATAAAACCGAAGTGAGACTTTGCTTTAACTCCCTTCAATTGACGATTGCTCAGTGTTGCTATTGCATTTGATGGAAACTATAATTGTAATGAACACATTCAAAAATACGAAAAAGCATTCAATTGCACATAAAACCAAGGTTTATGGCATACACCAAAACTAACGAGGCATTTCATGGACGAAAACACCACATTAAGCTGATGACGATGGGTGTATTCAAGCATGCATTAGTCATGGAAGATTATCTTAAAATAACATTTTTTCCTTAATGTCCTTTAAGACAAATGATTTTTTGTATGAGTATACCGTATTGTATTGGCCTGAAGGTTATCGCTAAATCAATGCCAGTTTATGAGCAATTGCTAAAGAATTCCAATTGTTTTCATTATGAGAACTTCACATGAAAATGACAAGCAAAAAACATCATTTACCACAGGCCATGTTTTCAAACAATCACTTTCCTGATATACAGTATCTACGAATGTTATGTTTAAAAAAATTGGAATTATTTTACCAAGATTCGTTTAAGATGAGATTTAAAAGTATTCCAAAACCAAGTTTTGATGTCTTTTAACACGTGCACAAGTTGCTTTTTAAACACGTAGAGCAGGTCTTTTTACAATTATAATATGCCGACCATCATAGCTCTTAAAGAGCTCATCTGGAGAGTATTTGTATGTGCAGCTCATGATGTCATTTTAAATTCTAACGATTACAGTGCCACCTGTTACTTGCGAAAAAAATACGAATAACTTTAGGAGTTTCCACAATTTTTTCAGTGAAATTCTTATAGTTTTGTTGAAATTCATCTTTGTGATTAAAAGTAGGACTGTACGATTACCCTGTTCTTCAAGTGTAAATTGCATGAGTTATATTCATAACTGGTTCTTCTGGAATTTCTTCATTTGGAAGAGTTACCAAAAGTGTAACTTAACCTGCATTTTCTTAAGTTTGAAGGTCTCACTTGCAGTTTGTAGAACCGTAATCAGGTTGTTAGCATCAGTTGAGCTTTTTTGGGTGGTGTGCTATGATGATGCTCTATATCAGACAAGCAATTCATCATTGTGAAGAGTATGTAGGTATACAAGCTAGAGCATTAACCAAAAACTTATTTTTAGGTTGGATATTTTTCACCCTTCTAGTTTTCAAAGAAACGTGTCTTTATTAACCTTATTACACTTTATACACATGTATAAGAAACTACCGTGAAAGCGTTGATATTTTAATAGCTATAAAATGCAATACCGTCCATATACATGTATATAATATTCAGGAAATATAGTAACAACAATAAAACTAATGATTTGAAGAATATCTCTTTATTTTAATTTTATTTTCGCAAATACTGATTTTTAAAATTGGAACCGATTGCAACAGTAAAGCATTCTAAAGTGACAATTAATGATAATATACGTTGTAAACATTGTCTTACATCAAATAGCAATTGAGACTACTGTAAAACAAACAATTTCTGTATAAAACATAAAGAAATATCCGCTAGGAAAAGTGGAAACAAAATGTTAGGCTTACCATTTTCAAATAGTGTTATAAACACATGACAAATGACTTGCAATTTCAGTAGATGGGGATAAACTTACATGGTAGCCTACAAGTAGATATCTAATCGCCTTAAGGCCATAAAATCTCATTTCCTTATTAGATAAATTCTATTAATATCAGAGTAACAATAAGATAGTACCATGCATGAATCGCCAGTTTATGGTAAACGTTGGATTCGCAGTGTGATAAACAATGATTTGCTGAAAAACTTTGCAATAGAAATTCGCTTTTCAGATACGCATTTGTTCATACATGCATCTTGGATTTACTGTACAAGGTACAGATGTATGATACTAGTAAGACCTTTTAAGCGTAGCGGTAAATTTATTAATGTAACCCATGTAGTGAAACCCTCTGCAATGTGAAGTGCAATTACATGTACATTTTACTGAAAGGGTAGTTCTAGCAATTTTGGATCATCCATTTTCCATATTTAAAAAAACGATATATTGCATTAATAGATAAAATCCCAAGAATGAGAAAACAATCTTTTAAAACTATCTTGTATTACTGAATTGACGATATTAATAAAAGACCAACAGAGGGTTAGCGTGATTACCTTAAGTGAACTATTTTCACTGCAATGATTTGTTATGGGTAGCAGTTTCCAAAACCACGTGGACTAGAAATATTAACTATGGATATTATAGATCGTAATAAAGCTACTTGTGAATTGTGCGATTCACGTGGAAGTACATTGACAATTTTTTCTCGTTTTTTTTTTTAAATTGCACGGTTTTGAGGTATTTTATGTGCATTTGTTTCGCCTAAAGAAAAATCAAATTATTAATGATTTTGCATGTTCTGATAATGTCACCTAGCACACACAAGTGCCCGAAGGCTGCTTTAAGATTACTCCTTTTTTCTGCCCTATTTCTTTTGTGGAGCGGGCAGGAAGACAAAGCACCGTGACATGAGAAGAGTGCAATATCATGTTATCATTAGGTAGTAAACAGTCTTAAGAGTTCATGCTCATAGAAGATAATTATTCTCTACCGGCCTAGACAAGCAACCACACTGGTGATAATAACAATGTTGATGATAATATTAACACGAACCGAAATATTTTTTTTTTCACTTTTACTGTAATTAAATGTGAAGGGAATCAAGAACAACGAACACATACAATGGTGGGTTTCGTGATGTTGAACTGTTTTACCTGGTTCACGAAATACTATTTCTCTGGAACGACATCAGTATGCAATTTCAAGAATGCCTATTGAGCGCCTATAGTTACTGACAGTCGTTGGCTTTTACAAAACACTGATTCCATATTATTTAAGATTGCTAGCGAGGCTTTTTGCCCACAAGGATATAACGCAAAGTTTTAATTATCAAAGAACTACTGCTATTTTTGTTCTCCCACAAACTACGCGTATAATAAGCAAGTACAAAGTATGTTAATAATGACAATTTTGAGATTAACTGAAATCGGGCATTACCGTGTTATTTCCTCACGCATATCTAAGCAGATTTCAATCAACATCTGTTTCCCTTAATTTACTGATGGTAATGGTTTTTAATGGTTGTTCTGTAGAAAATCTAAACCTAAAATTAGTGAATCATTTAAATGTCTTAATTATGACATACAGTATATCATAATTGATCATCGTCATTGATCATAACTAACACTCCTTGCATCTTTATTTGAATAATAGCTGTAATTATTTGTACCATGTTTCAGATACATTTAAATTTACATTTGTAAGTATAATACTATATGTTTTTTCTTTTATCCAACTTTGGAAATTTAAATTTCAAAGCCGTTGAATTCGGTAATACATATAAACCACTTTTATTATAAATTATCAACATTTACCTTTGGATAGAATTTTTGAATCATTTTATCTGAAATAAAATGTGATTTAATGCTGTAGCTTACTCATGTTTGTGTTTGAATGATACAATTCCACAATATAGTAAACATTGTCAGTCATCCATTGAGTGCATCATACTGTATAGCGATGAGATCAGAAAGCGAATTTAAATTCTAAACAAATTTATACGAGCGCAAATGTATGAGTAAGTAATTGAAGGTTGCAAGCGCTAGAAAGATCGCCTTGACGAATATGAACGAAAAGCTGAAGCACATACATGTACATGTACAGCAGAATCTTGCCATATGCATATCCTCTTCAGTACACTGCATTAGAATTTTTTTGAATAGTAGTACCAAACGAGTTATTGCATGGATTGACAGTTTACTTATAATGACAACATTTTTGTTTAAGAAGTTCGAAGAATTTCGAAACAGTCAGATATTGAAAGGCTCCCAGTTTATTTACATGTAGCTACAGTACACTGTATATTTATAACAATGTACTGTAGTTTGCACTGAATATAAATTTATTTTAACAACAAAGTTGTTATGAAAATTACTTATTGATATACTGTAGCATGTGTTTTGATGAAATGATTGTTTGTGAGACGTTTTATACTGTCAACATTATTTAACAAAACTACCTGATGAAATTTATACAAATTTGGAAGCACGTAGGAGTTAACATTATCGTTATACCTTCTAAGGGAGGGACAAGGGCTACTACTAAATTGTCCAGTAATTAATTTGATTTTTACTTAATATTGTCATTTCTACTTGTTTAAAATTTCGTATTCCTTTTGCATATTTTCTTCTTAATCCCATCTCCATTTCAATTATTTACCAATGTATTTCGACGCATGCCGTACAGGTTCATTGTGAACTTCGAACCTAATGTTCAGAACTAACCTTCATATTCATTAATGGTAAATGATAAACAGGAATGTTTCCGCAACTAACCTGCATATGCATTGCATGTACAGTATAACATCAATTGTTTCGTGCAATTGTTCGATTTATTTGCTACATTTGAAACACAGTTTCGCTAGGATTAATTTACGATTTAGCTTCACATGTACTGTACATTCTGTATTATTCGCGAAAATATTTCCATAAACCGAATTTTGGACCTAATGTCTCGTTCAACCATTACGTACTGTAAGAGAATTTTTCTCACAAGTCACACTTCTCTCAACTTGCAATTACTCGATCAGAATCCTGTTTTCTTCACCTCAAGCAAGCAGAAGAAATTTAAAAATCGCCTTAGCCCCTTATTGTTCACCAACGTGTTGTTGTCCTCAGTCTCATTCTCTGCTTCTGTTCGCTGTAAAGCAGTGACTGGTCGCACCAATTTCCGCATAATAAATTTGTCCAAAGGATTCAGATATTTCCTGTAAAAGGCGTAAACGCCATGGGAAAAGACAGTGTGTGAAAGGAAGTGTATGGGGTACAATTTTCTGCACATTAAAACACTTTTCTTAGGGTGGTACAGCTCGGTTTAGTGCGTTTCACCGAATATTGCAGGTCAGCAGTGATGCATATCTCTGGCACACACACACAGGTTGATTGCGGTCAAACTTCATTGAGTTTTTTGGGAGGAACACGAGTCCACAAAGCGCTGCTTTTCCAGGGCTTTGCACTCCAATTGCCAACCGTGTAAATTCGGACGGATTTATGGAGGCAGAATTGAAATTCACACTGTAACCCGTTGATGTTTAGGCGTGTACGCCTTTTGCTGCGATTAACCAGACAGTCATTAGCTTTACGGTCGACCTACAAAACAAAATCACAACATTTGCTGACGCTTCAGAAGTCAATTTTTTGAAGCTCTTCGTGCAACGATGTCAAAGAATAAGAAAAACTTTTTTGGGGGTTATCCCCTGGGTCATAACTACCTGATGCGTTACGTGTTGGCGTGCTCGACGTAGCCAATGAAATGCAGGCTCCTTTGTCCACCTCCCATTTTCTTAAGACATTGTGCATATATAAATTGAGCAGGTATCAATTTAACTCATATCGAGACATTCCAGCTCCCAAGCTCACTCGGATAGCACCACAATGGCAAATTGGGTAAGTGCAGCTCTTTAGTCTGTGAAATACTGCAACTATTTCCTGGTGATAAATTAAGCAGATTTAAGTCATATTCATCAACGATAATTCAGCCGAAATTTGAAATCAATTTTGTGGCTGCTCAATATTGGACAAAAGAGGTGGACTTTAAATATGTTTGTGCAAAACGTCTGTGTTGTCAGTGCCAGATCCAAAGCAACATATGTTGTTGATCTTCGTTAACAAGACCTGACATATTACCGAAGTATTATTTTTCTAAAATCCACATCAAGAAATAGAGACAGCATATCAGTGTTGGTTTACTAAGACACAGTTTGATCACAATAAAACTAAGTTTTGTCTCATTTATTTGCAGAAATTAGTAGTTATGTTGTGTGCCCTTCTGGGCATGGCCCTCTGTCAAGATGATGGCGGTGGAGGGGGCGGTGGCGATGGAGGTGGCGGTGGTGGTGGAGATGGAGGTGGTGGTGGTGATGGAGGCGGTGGAGACAGCGGTGGTGGAGGAGGAGGGTTCGACGGTGGAGCCGGTGGCGGTGGATTCGATGGTGGAGCCGGCGGTGGAGACGGTGGTGGTGGTGGTGGCGACGGCGGCGGTGGCTTTGACGGTGGAGCTGGAGGAGGTGGCTTTGATGGCGGATTTGGTGGCGACGGAGGTGGTGGCGGTGGATTCGACGGTGGAGCCGGTGGCGGTGGATTCGACGGTGGAGCCGGTGGCGGTGGATTCGATGGAGGAGCCGGCGGTGGAGACGGTGGTGGTGGCGACGCTGGCGGCGGCGGCGGTGGTGATGCTGGCGGTGGCGGTGGTGACGCTGGCGGCGGCGGTGGCGGTGATGGCGGTGGTAAGTAGCCACAAACTGAAAGTTTTTAACTTGGAGAAAATGTGAAAGTCAAGTCATTGAAGCAATGAGAATAAAAAACAAGTACATGTACAACAACAAGTTAAAGGCAAACGGTCGTGTTTTATGTCCAGTATTTTGGCAAAATAAATCAAACATATTTTCCGAATCACATGCATCGAACATGACTCCATGTAGGATGAAGCCTCGAAGGAGCACGTTTGGATGTTGTTTAGTTTGGTTCATGATTCCAGCCATGAACCTGGTTGCATCAGTTAACTAATTCTTGCATTTTTGACACTTTAGACTTTTGAAATTCGAGGCTCCAATTATTGGAACAATCTGGGCTTTACTCGAGGAAGAAACTACATTTTTAATGCGAAATTATGAATAATTTGAAAAGTGGGAATACATTATCTGCGTTCGTTGAGATTTTGTTAAATGAGAATAATTGTAACAAAATATTTCATATTAAGTTTGTTGCTAATGCAATTCATGTAATTTGGGTAACCCTGTTTGTGGAAACCACATACAGTGTATGTGTAACGGTCAGTGTTCTTGATTCGATGGACTTGTCAGATTTTCCTCAAGATGTGGTTATTTTTCAAGATGCACTTAATATCTCACCAAACTTTTCTTTTTCGATTTTTAATCATGTAGGTTCGTTTTAGGTGGTGGCGGCGACGGTGGCTTCACGAGTGGCGGCGATGGAGGATTCCGTCGGAAAAGATCCGTCGACCCCACACCTTTAGTTCCTCTTCCACTTTTAAATAGGGTTCGACGAGGCTACGGCCATGGCGGTCCAGTTGGTCCAGTTTACACTCACGTTCGCACTGACTACCATGGCAATTTTGATTGGGGCGTGCGCCATAGAGTTGGAGGTCATTATGGGTATTAAATTGCAATAGTGTTGTATAAGACATGGGTTTCAACACCTGTCTCATCTAATTATAATGACTTTTATCAAACTTGTAACGTTAAATCGTATCAACCAAGCTGTTAGTTTGACGAGCGAACGCACATTTTGAATCTTGTGATAATTCAACCCAACTACCTAATGCAAAGCACAACAAACTACTTTAAAATGATTTGAAAGGTCATATAAATGTGTAAAATCATACTGTTTGTCAGTTTATAATGGAAGTACCACCGACGTTTTAAAGGTATATCAAAGTTACGAAAACTTGTTTCTTCAATCTGTTTCATATGTTTCAACAAATCTGTTTCATATGTTTCAACAAATCTGTTTCATATGTTTCAACAAATCTGTTTCTTCAATTTAACTTCTAAGGAGTATTAATGGTATTCGATTTGTTCAGCGCATATAGTGATAGTGATTCATGTATGTCTATAGTGAAGAATTTTATTTTTGTGTTATGCCGTTTTTGTGTAAATACGTTTTGGAATTTGTTTCAATTACTTTCAACTGGGAATAAAATCTCAAATGTTATAAAACCTTGAAAATATTGTATTTTCTATTACATGTACAGCTGTACATGTATATCGTTCACATTCGTATACACATGCATGCGTTGCCCAGTAAACGACTTACTGTATATATTTACATGCAGACCTACCTGTACTTGAAGCACCTTGATTTAAGTTTTTGCGACGAAACTCCCACAACACCCAGATTTGATGTCATTGTAAACTTAACGTATAGCTAGGCAGCATCTGGTTTTAGCAAACCCAGGCTCCCTAAATTCCTGACTGTTTCGTCATGAGGAGGAAGATTTTGGGTGTTTTGCAAAATGCTACCACCAGATGGCAAACTTGAAGGTGATTCGTGCATGTAAACAAACATGAAAGTGTCTTGGTGTAAGTTTTTTAAATTTAAGATAAGTTTAAACTTGCATTTAAACGTGGTGATTAACACATAACTCTAATCTAAATTAGTTGTTAGCCTAGTGTATCTTTGCTACCTTCTATAACTTTCCCAATTACATTACATTTCCGATGGACAATTTACTTGAAAACGGATTAAATGTGTATATGTGAAAATCTTTACAAGTTTACCTATGTCGACAACAAAAAATAATAGCTATATAATTAGTAACTGCTTTATGTCAAATAAATAAAATTTATTAAAGTATGCTTGACATTATAAGTGAATACACGTACATTCGTCCTTTGGTACACTTGCATTTTATACAGTAAAAAATCACAGAAACATGTAACATAAAAGTGCTACAAACTTGAAATAATAAGCTGGGGGACATGCACATTTAAGAATGAATTGTATAATACATATGTATAAAAATGATTCATAAGCCCGTTTGAGATCGAGTTTTGTTTCTCTTTCAATTATTAACAACTTTATGTTGCTCGAAAGTAAGGATTTGTAAAGGGGTATGAACCAGGAAAACCCAGGCCTGGGTAACCTCCAGGATAACCGGGATATATTGACCCTCCCAAGCCAGGATATATACCTCCTGCTCCTGGATATCCAGCCCCTATTCCAGGATATCCAGCTCCTATTCCAGGATATCCAGCCCCTATTCCAGGATATCCTGTGCCAATTCCTGGATAAATTCCACCTACACCGGGATAACCTCCATATCCAGGATAAGGATAACCAATACCGCCAGGATATCCCCCATAACCTGGATATCCTCCATATAGTCCTGGTGGATATCCGCCAAATATTCCTTGTGGATATCCTCCATAGGCGCCACCATAAATGTTTCCATATTGTGAAGGGTTGTTAACTCCTAGTGTCGTTCCATATGGATAGCTAAATGATAAAGTATATTTAATATTGTTACGCATGGACCAGTAGTTGATGATTAAGGAATTGTACGTAGTTTAAGCAAATTAGGATATACATCTACAATATACAGGGCGATCACAATATGTCTTACCATCATACAAAAATTATACAAATTTTATGTAATTGGTAGTTATAGGTAAAAATTTTGAAAAAAGGTAGATGAACAGAAGTTTTTATTTCAAGTAATTGGTTCACAGTGAGTACGTGCAGCAGGCGGCGCTGTAATCTCTAGAATCTAAAATAACTGTAGATCACCCTTTATTACAAAATATTGTTTTATTGCAATATCTGTCAGTTAATTCAAAAGATAACGTGCGCCTTTGACAGTTAAATCGGTCTTAGAAATTGTCACACGTTAAAGCTTATTATAAACTGTCGATTATGGTAGTCGATCATGATAGTAATACAATGAATTAATTCTTACCTTGGATTGACGTATTTGTTACCAGTTCCTGAATTTCGATTTGGATATGTAGGATTCGTTTGTCGTCTGTCTCCATAGGATTGATATGACGATTGTGAGCAAGACACTAATGCTATGATTGCTAGTCCGATAGATAGCTGAAAATGATGATGGTAGTGAAATTGTAATATCGATGCTTTATATTTAGAACGTACTGTTCGAGATATGTTTTCAAACGTGTATTGAAGTTGTAGAAAATAATACTTACATTAAAAATCATTTCTTCGATATATTCTAATGCAGTATTAAAAGACACCACTTTCGATATCCTTTTAAAACCATTATGACATTTCAAGAAGGCAAAAAAATTGTTTTATACCTTTCATTCGTCTAATTAACATGGAAGAAAATTATAAAGCACTGCGGGGTATTCACAGCTGACAGTTGTCTAGCAATTTTTATAGGAGGTCATGCATTGCTGTTGCTATGATGGTTTAATAAGGAAAACATTTTTCTATTGTAATAATGGACTATATTTCCATCCGGAAATATAACATGATATTATGCAATGTGGTATTGAGTCTTATTTTATGGTTTTACGTCAATGATTTAATACTAACACCTTTTATTTGTTCGAGATGGGTTTTACACGGTATAGAACTACTTAAGTATCGTTCCTCCATTCAAACTGATGGAATTATTTTTTTAACTTTAGGAAATTAGATAGCTGTATTATTTTCGATGTTCAATTCATGTGCTAAAGAAAGACAATTTTAAATGGTACACAACTAAAAAATGATTTCATTTTTATTAAAAACAGTACATGTGCATGTATGTACAGTACATGATTAGATAATCAAGTGCATTTTTGTTATTTTTATGAAACGTACATTTTGAAAGGATTTGATGATAATCGATGATTGTGAAGGTGATGTCTATAATTTCATGCTTACATGAAATCATAATTATGTCTTGTTTGACATGAAAATAATTCAATATTTTTGCCGTTTCCGCTGATGATCTTTATAATGAGGGTAATATTTCGTTGGCTTACTGAAAAGATAAGAATGGTATATCGTGCATAAATTTCTAAAATTATGCATTCTGAATTATACTTTTATTGTCAAATGTATGCAAATGTTACTTACTGTAGTGGAAAATAGGCCAGTGGATACCATGGTCCGTAACCATAATCATATAAAGGCTGTAGGTGAAAGCGAAATCCTTTTAGGTGTGCTAAAGTTCCTTTCGCAAAATGAGCTTTCTGCAGTTTAAGAATAATGTGGTTCCCAAGATGCTGCAGTAATCTTTCAAATGGGAAACTTGCAGAACACTGAATTAATAGGGTGACTAGAATGATCGTAACCTGTGCGAATCCAAAGATTAGCAAAGATTGCTAAAATTACTTAGTAAATTATAAAAATATTGATTTTTAGTAAGCGTTATTATCACCCTGTATTTAGTGACTTACCATGATTTTTATTGCTGTTGCCATATTTGCTTTTTTGACAATACTTGAGCCTTAGTTAAATTTCGAGGTTGTCGTCAGGAATATTATACCTAACTACAATATTGACAAGTTATCTTCGTCTTATATACTTCTTATAATTGTTTTTAATTACATGTAGAATCTTTTATTCACAAAATTACGCCTCACATGGCGTTCACCCTGAAACATTTTTCATTGATTTTGAATCATCAACCTTGCCGACATTGACAGTGGCATTGCTCCTTCTTTTATGGTGGACAGAGTCACGTTTTGAGAATGTCCTGTCATATAGGTTATTTCCTTTTGCATGTTCTCCTACCTGTCTTATCATATTTCACCAACATTATTATCTTCATGAGATAATGTCCAATTAATTTTATTACACCTCTTTCTTCTCTCTGCCAAAAAGTATTTCACCAAGTATTCCTAATTAGATTATTAGATGTTGATTTATGATCACATATTAACAACAATATGATTAGTTTTATGAAATATCATACAAGCTATCCAGGACGTGTTGAATTGATATTTGATGCAACCTGCATGTAAATTTCCTAGCTGGCTGGTTTAATTCTTACACTAAAGCGCCGTTGCTTTGGATCTGGCAATTTTAAACAGTTTTTGAAAAGTTGTTATAAACTGAAGTTACACATTCAAGAACGTATTCAGGACGACGGGAAGTGACAGAACCATAGATAAATGATATGCATAACAAAAAGCATTAAGTCTGTGTATTATTAATATATACAGGATGTCTTTAAAGACAGAGTTACAAATGAAAAAGGTAGTAGTCCTCATAAAATCAAACAAAATATTAGGCCAACAGACTAACTTAGGTTCTTAATCAATTTTCAATTTTGCTGATTTATTATTTTGAAATAACAGTTTTAATTTTTACATCAAAATGTTGATATGGTTAGTCCCGTGATGACAATTCTGTATTTAATTAATTTTTAATTAATTTGAAGCTGTCGTGTATGAAATTATAATTTGTATTCCATTATCAATTCTTTTAAGAGACTTAATTGGTTATAATAATTACTATAATAGTGGTAATTATTATGTTTTTAAATGGAAGTGTGAACTACTCTTTGCCACTTCGTTCTGTGCGGGCTAAATTTCCAAGTACATTTGGGTTTAAGGAAATAATTTTGTATTATATAGTGCTAAGCAGTCTCGACATTCAGTATTTCATAAAAGCGTTTCATATACAGATGTGCTTTCCATTCAAAACAAAAAACTTCCTGAAAATTGTTTCCTGTAATTTTTACTGGTCATTAGCGCACTATGTTTGTGGTCTATCTTAAAATTAATAGAGCGTGAATTAATTGTATTGAAATGAAATTCGATTGTATAGGTTAAGAAGATTTATTGTGATATTCGGCTTTGTTATTGAATATTGTGACAGTTAATCGTTATAAAATTGACATATGCGTAATTGTAAATACCTTTGCCCGGAGTTCATATATAAAGTTATTTGAACTAAGTTTCACTCTTATTTGCAAAATAAAATTCCACTTGATTGCTTGACTTCAGTCAGATATGGCTCTAGTTGTTTGCAACTACAAAGCCTCATCGGTATGAATGTGCATGTTTAAGTAAAGTTTGTTATTTAGACGTTTGCTTAGTTATGATTTCAATTATTTGATTTCATTCTTAGCTTTTGTTATTAATTGGAATTGTACTGTCAATGGTTCTCCGAAGTTATTCTGCGAATATTCAATCAAATCGTTTTATTCCTTACCCTAAGGACGCTAATGTTTACAAGTAAGTACGGTTCAACCAAGTTACATCTTTTTATTTATGATTTAAAACTCTTCATATAAAGCTTTCCCTAAACCTACAGCGCTTTAGATAAAGACATACATGTTTATGAAAGCGGTTTCCGATTTTCATTTGCATAGAATTTTGAACGAAAAAAGTTACCCATCCAAATCTTTACATTAGATTTAAATAGTACAAAAATACACAATGTTTATAACAATGTTTTGTCTCAAATTAATTGAAATTGTTTAATGAAAAATATGTTGGTTTTAATAACTGCTGTATATTTTCTGTTAAAGAAAGTTATGGCAAATGAAGTAAATTTTTCAATGATGTAACAATAATAATATTACTGTAATGTAATCTGTTACACTAAAGTGAGCTTCCATTTTAATTCGCAAAAATATCGCATCTCTGTGTATGAATTTTGTCGTTTTATATTATAAACAGAACTTCATTACTGATATAAAGCTAAGTTTGAAAAAAAAAAATTATTTTAAATTATGTTCTTAGAATCATTTACAAATTTGTTATTTCCGGCTGGAATATCGTCTTATTTTAATTCTATTATAGTATTGATCTGCCTTTCACTGCTTATCAAATTTATCAAGAAAATAATTAATAAATACGTTAATTTAATGGTGCAAGTTGTGAAATCCAAGACATTTTTAACGCTGAGTGAAATTAATACTGTATGTCTAAGGTTTTGTTTAATTATTCTTTTAGGGCAAGAAGAGATGGAGTTGGTGGTTTTCACGAATACGAGTATTATAATTATGAATATCTGAATTGTGGTCCAAGATATGGTTACTTTGGAGGATATCCATATGGTGGATATGGTGGCTATCCCGGTTATGGGTATCCCGGATATGGAGGATATCCATTTGGATTCAATGCACATTATGGCGCTCCATACTACTAAGAAAATGTTTCATGATCATGTATCAAATAAATTATTCTTTCACATCAATAAATAAGTCATTTGCGTTAATTTCATATTTCATACGTTTATCATTTTTTAAATTGCCATAAATACATGTACAAGTTATTGCGATATAGCATATACACTGTAAATATGCAGTATAATTAATTATGTAAGCTACAAGTACTTCGGAATGATGATTGTTACTATCAGTAAATGTTATCAAATGATAATCACCTTGGCAAGTTATAGTTACTGCAATTCAAGGTCTGACCTATTTGTTCACATTTGTATACCACAGCCAATTGCAAAGTTCAATAACCTGTAATTTAAAGGTGTGAAAATCCTTTCTGTTGTATCTGAATAATGCTTTGCAAAGTTCTTCACATAGAAGGTGAGATTGTGATGCATATATATTACTTATAAACCATCTTGTAAGCGAAACAAAATACATTTCCCAAGGTTTACTTTAATAAGAACCATACAAATATGTGAAATTCGATTATGAAGCCACATAAAATGCGCTGCGTGAGTTCTAAAACGTGGGTCAACTGTACGAGTTAGGAAATATGGGTGTTTGAAGATGGGGTTCTTGTAAAAAAAACAGGCCGATTTCTATTTAATATCAAACGTGTTACAAAATTTGCTCGAGTGTTGTACAGTGTATGTGTATTTACAGATAATGAAATTAGACTTGATCATGTCGATTTCATCTGTTAATCTTGCAGGGTACGCTACATATGTTTCCATGTACTGTATGCCAAAATCTATTTAATTTGGGACTTTCGACGTTCTTCAACGTCGCCAATGACGCCAGAAAATCAGTGGGTCAGGCCTTGGGGTCAAGCAATCATCTTACGACATTTCTGTTCTGATATTGGCGTCTATAGATTTCAGCCTCCATATGGAAACATAGTGTAAGACAAAAAAAATAAACCATAAAGTGTGATGGTTTTAACTTGTGAAATGAGATTTAGGTGAATACGAATTGATGTATTTTTACATGATGTATTTTATGAATGTTGTTCATCATGCACAGATGCTACATGAACTTCGGACTTTGTTTAATTTAAATAATCTAAACTAACGAATTGATCCGAATCGAATAAGAAATATTCTTGTAAGTCTAGTTATATTGGAGCCGTGGACAACCACAAAAATGTACTTGCAAATCTAGTACTGTATATAAAAAACGTCAAGGGTAAAACTCCCGTTCATACATGTATTACCCACGATTTACCCTAATCACGTTCTTCGTTTACCTCACTAATGATAAAAAATGAAACATATTAGGAGAAAAGAAATTTCAACGTTTTCGGTTTTTTTTTTTCGGTAGACCTTAATTCAACGAACTTTCCCGGTTATTTAACAGCAGCTAAAACCACAATTTATATAGCATGCTGTTCATTTTTTAGTTGTTTCTTCATAAATTCGTTTAATGATGCTGTTTTTGTGTTCGGTAAAAAAATTAATCACGACTAGAACTTTGCCGATCGAGTAATTCATTCAACACGTCAACACGATTCAATACGTGTTCATGAGTGCTTTATGGCTTCCTGGTCTGTGCTTCGTGATATTCCGACAAATCTCAGCTTTACTAAGTGGAATTCAATTTGAATCATTAACTGTGATTTGCTTATAATAAGTTTATATTCACATTCTCACAATTTGTGTGCTAATATACGAACGCCGAAAGCACAAACGCAGCTTTAAGTCTCCACTGAAACATAGTGTTTCTAAATTATGTCAACCTGAATTGAATTCAATTCTAATTTGAAAAAGCCCTGGCTGCTAGATCTCTCTGTAAACCAAATGTATAAGTTAATAATAATTTTAGAAGTTTTTCTATCTTTTTGTAAAACGTGGACCTTGTAAATAACAGGGTATTATAAGCACCCTGATAATGTTTTTGCACGTAGTAATTGCTTTTTTTGCTCAGACATTAACATATTGATTAAGACATATACAGATTTCCTGTCATTTTTAATTTTCTTAAAGTAATCGATTATACTATTGTATAACGAAAAACGATTCTCAAAACTTGTTTTGAAGTTCGTTTTGCAATTACCCGCTATGAATGGTTTTGCCACGCTTTAATGATTTGAAATCGCTTTATATATCAGCGAATTTTTCTTTTACTTTTAGCTATTTCATGCACTGCTTGACACTGCAAAATATATGAAAACAAATTACATCAACATGATGACTGCCAATAACAAATTTTGAATAATATAATACATGTACAGTGTGTGCTTCCATGCATACTCTTATAGCTTATCAATCTTGCAGTTACATGGAGCAATAAATAATATACATAAAGCACAATAGCGATAATGAAAGTCACCTGAAGCAAAGAGTAGACTTGAATTATAGCGTTCAACGTGAACGAAAATGGGTTCATCGTGAGGTTTCAGAAATTAAACATATATTAAAATATTTGTAATGAAAAATCAATGGAATTGGATTATATTCTGTTCTGTTCATGAGGACATGTGAGGAAATATTGCGTGTCGGACTATTCCAATTGTTTTAAATTTTTTGCGTATTAATGCTGTTTGTGTACTAAACGAATTCAATGAACTTGTAACCAAGACAAATAGTGAAACCCGCGATAAGCAGCTTTCAAAGATAATCCGTTTTGACACGTTTTCCGGCACCTGTCAAGGATATCAAGAAAGAATAGCGATTTAATTACTAAAAACCAAGGAGTGCAAATAATAAGTGTATGCTTATTAAAAAAAACAATACAGTGTAGTTATTTTTTTTTTAAACTCCATACATTCGAGTGTTTCAAATAACCAAGAACCTATAAGTGATTTGTATTTGTTCATTTTTTACATTCTTTGATAGCTTCAGTCAAGTAATATTCAAGAATCATTCGTAATCATTAATAAGCAATATGTTCAATTTATGCTGTACCACCCCGCCTGTGTTAGCATGGTAATTGCTGTTAATCAACACGTCGTTACTTTGATGTTCTATAGGATAAATATATTTTAATTTAAAGTCCACTTTGCACGATGTATTGCTCAAATTAAAAAATAAATATTATATCATATTCGGCCGTTTCAAAGGATGTTTGTTAATCATTTGTCTTCTTTGCAATTTTAATTTTATATCCAACCTATATGCACACAGTGTTCATGCATAATCATAACACATCTTGTTTGTACTTAGAAAACTGTTGATCTGGGCGTCGATATACCGTATACACGAAGCGTTATCAGTTGAACGTATTTACATTAATTTATCATAAATTTCAAAGATTTTGCTTGCAACAATGGTCTTTCCGGAAATCTTCTGATTTATAGCTATATAAATGGCAATAATGCTCAATTTGATACTTAACATCATGGCTATTGCCCTGTTTAATATCAACATAATTTCGTCGATCCCATCTTATCGCAAACCATAAAGTACAGAGTGATTATAAAGTCCAACCCTCATTTTTTTATCATAATTAAACAGCATGTCAGCAAACCCATCGAGCGCTATGTACGCTATTTTCGATTCTAGTTGTTACAGCGCCGCCTGCTGGTTCTCCATGTAAACCAAGTATATGAAATAGAACCTTTATTTAACATTTTTTTGAAGTTTACTTTTGTTAGTCTACCATTTCTTTCCAGACTGTGGTCAATGTATCCGTGCACCATTTTATTAAATTAATTTTTATAATGAGGGATGTATTTTATGATCAACCAGTATTTCTTTTTGCGAAGATGCAGTGTAAGTTTGGAGTATTTATTGCTTACTTTGGCTAAATCATTTTCACACCAAACAAACTGGCACAACTTGACGTTGGCAATGACTTTAAATTCTTTTCTTAAAACGTGAGCAAATCCTAAAAAAATATCGTTCACACACCCAACAAAAACATTTCTTTCAACAGTATCGTATGAGAAAGAAGAATGATGTGCTGAGAGAATTGCTTCAGCAACCGTTTGGCATCCTAATCCAGGGTGACGAGTGTTGCTTATTAGATGGGGTTAACCCTTTGTCGATACTAGAGGGGAAATAATAATTTCGGAGAGAAGCTTCAGTGAGCTTTTCATATTCCTTATGAGTTCCTACAGTTTTTTTAAGTGCAAATGATTGAACTCATTTTCATCTCATACGAATCAACAGATGGGCGTTGCTATTAAACCTGAAATGCATACACACCATGACATGTTACAAAATATTAATCGGTGATTTTAAATTGGCTATTCCAGTGCTATTTTTATACGCTCATATTTATTAGCGGTCGATGAATAAACGAATTGTTGAATTCTCCTTGCAAGTTCAGTTATCTGTGTAAAAGGAAACAATATGCGCAAACACCACGATGTTATTTCGCACAGCACATATTGGGAACCGATTTATCACAGTCGATGCTTGTGAAACAATTTAGAGATGATTTGTTATGCCGAATTCAATTTTGCTGGCTTTTACTTTCGGATGGGCTGTAGCGACATGGTTAATTATCCATAGTAGATTTGAATTGTTTTAAAGAAATTTACAATGTAATTTTCTGGTTTAAAATCGTTTGAATAGTTTCTATAGCTGAGTTAATTGCGTGACATCAAAATTCAGTTTTTATTGCATAATTCACTGCTGTTTTCCTTAATGTGTGAGTTTTCTTTGATTACCATGGGATGGTTACATGTACATGTATATCCACCGACTTGCTAAGAATTGCGGGTATGTCTCAGGGTATGTAAGTCGATCATGGGGATTCCGAATCTAATATCTTACTTGATTGTGGACTTTAATGTCATGATATTGGACTTCAACTTTGATCCGCAAATATTAGTGATTAACATTTATTTAAAGGTTGTAGATGTACGTCTCATTTTAGTACTTAGAAAACGTTTCGTTGAAATGATTTTGAACTTCTAGTATGTTATGATTGTTGTACTGCTGCATAGCTGTTACTTTGGCTTCAGTGCCTTGCTGCGAAGTTGTGCAGTAGTACAACAATACTGACATACAGGAGTTCGAATAAATTCACATGTAGGATGTCAAATGAGAAGCATTTAAAGTGATCCATATTTATCCTCTGATTCAACTTTCAACTTTCGTTAAGTTATCAGATATCAGATTTGGGTGCACCATGGCCGACTTACTACACCACTAGTGTTAATGGATTGTCAAATTCCCTAAACATTTTCTTAATTATTGACTGGTAACCTCTCAATGGAACACCCATTATACGTGCATGATCAGTAATGCTAACCAATACAGCGGAACATTACAGTTTATACAGTACGGTAATGCACATCTTCGGTATCGTGCTATAAAAGTTGGAATTATATCTTTCGTTAATTACATTCTTTTCATGTATCATCATGCCATCAATCGATTTACCCACTAGCACTAGGAACAGGAAATCTCACATTACAGTAATTTTTTCAGTATTGTTATCGAATAGCTGAACACAAAAAAGATCCTAGAATTGGGGATCTTACATTTTGATGTAGGGCAAGCGTGTTGTCAAAGTAGAAAGAAAAATCGTGATGCATAAATTCAACAATGCACTTACGGAATACTAAACTTACATTTTAAGATGCATTATCGTGCTTTCGTCAGTAAACTTCCCTTTACCGCTTTCAGTATCCATATTTTTCAATTATGGGTCTAACGCAGATACCACGTGCGTGTTTGAAGAATGTGGTTGGTATAACCATATCAGAATGTATTATAAGTTAACGTATAACGCCCATGGAGCTTAATTTAAAACAAAATCGATTGCATTGCTTTTAAGCACGCAAACCGATTTTCAAGTTTCTACTACAATTGTAGTTCAGAACCAAATGGCAGTAAATAGCAGTAAAATTAATTAAAACTGAAACGTACATATGTAGACGTATAGCGAACGAAGTACCTATTCTATGCGGTGCCATATACAGCCGAAATTGAAATTAATTGGGTTCATTTTACATTCAGTAATCGTTGTCTCCTCCCCCTCCACATACACATTATATTAAAAAAAATTAAAATGCAATTTGTATTATAAATATTTCCCATAGCCTTTGAAATTCTTAATTTTGATATACGAGTTATGTGACCTTAAGTAATAAATCAGTGACAGTATGAGTTGCAGCAACCAACAGACACTATCTAAACAATCAAGATTCAATATTTCGCCTAAGATAATGGGCGAGAGTTATTTAAAAGTGTAATTTCTTTTGGAATCTTGTTCAGATCTGATTCATTTGAATCATTTCATTACATACAGTACCCTTCTTTATCATACTGCCAACGTCATTCTTGCATTAATTCTGATGGTATCTCTCTGGACCAATGCAATTTCAGGCGTGCACCCTGCTGTGATACATAAATGATGAAATTCAGTGCTTTATAGCGTAATGGTTGGTCGAAGCGATTTATATTACCGTCTCTATTTTAATTTCATAGTTCAAAATGCATTGCAATAATTTCAAAGATGTTCTGTATTATTGATGTAAATCTATAAGCGTAGGCGATCAATGGTTAGCATATAGGGTCCTCAATCACAAGTATACTATGGTCGTTATGGTCGTGCATATATGGTGCGATAAAACGTGAGCACGCCTAAAAATAGTGCACTGGTTTTAAAACAGGAAAATGCCCGTCCAGCCTCTGGGTAGTGGAAAACATATACTGTATGTTGCATTTCATTTATTTTTGATGTATTCGAGAAAATATGTATTTCCTTATTGCAGTTCAGTCCAACGAAAATGCAGTGATTAATTCAGTCATAATACTAAGAGGATATGCATGGTTGAAGGCAACAATGATAAAGTAATAATTTTGCAAGGTAGACGCCATCTTGTAACAATATTTTCCCATAACAGTTGTTCCGCAATGTAAATCCGCATACTAAATACTGGTTTTTGCAAGGACATTTTGTCACAAAACTATTAGTGAATCATCACAAATACAAAGCTTAGCTCCTCGAGTAAAATATGAACATTATCATATGCATCATAAAGTCCAAAGATAATTTTAAAAACTATTCTATTTACAAAAAAACAACTTTGGCAAACTGTGGAAAAACGGTAGAATTTGTTTTTTCCTTGTATGTAACATCTTGGGTTTTCTGATACTGTTTATCATGTGATTCCAAATCGCCGATCATTGTTAAGCGCAATTTGAAAAGAAAAGTGAATACAAACGATATTTTTCACAGAAATCGATGCGTTTTTGGATACATTCGTCTAACAGAGGCCATTTTTATGTACTTGTATTCAATATTTGTGTTTTTTTTGTGAAATTGGTGTGAAAATTGGTATTCTTTTTTAGTTTTTTCTCATAGTACAGTAGTAATGAGTATCGGCAGTTGGAAAACACTTCCGATCATTTAGTTACGGTTTCCGGTATTAGAAAATTCAGTTGTTTTTCTGTGACGTTTCTTTTGCTATAGACGCACCCTGCATTTTTTTCAAATACAATGTTATGGGCAACATTATCGTCGCGCCGCTACGCCCGAGTTCGTCTAATTGATGAAGGGTATTGCCTTTCTTTGAATTGACTCTATAGTGTTTGTCCATTGTATTTACAGTATGAACTGTCAAGCAGATTGCAGTACGTACCATGGCTTTTATCAATACACACTGTAAACGCAACCTGTACTCTCATTACCTGCCAATTCAGTTCGCATGCACACATCCTTGCAACGATTTCTATTCATGCGTGTCTTCGGGTTAAATTAGCGAAAATGTGCGAGCTAAATTAATCACTTTTAAGTTCTGCAACCTGAGAAAGGTGTAGCCTAAATACCGATTGTTTCATATTGTCCGTTGTTTCAAGTTGGACTTATCAATAGGAGTAGGAAGAACAATAATTCGTGGTGTTTTGAACCTTTTTTTTTCTTTTGCTCAAACCTTTCACTTTTGATTTGGAATACGTGTTTGGTTTAATTCTATTTTACATATAAATGCGCTGATTTAGGCTCACCTCAGTTTTTTTTCCATTTTGCTCATCAATAATCTTAAAATGTTGGCGAAACCTGTACTTGACGGAAGATTTTTGAATGCAGGTACTTAACCCGTCAAAGTGAAGTCTAATTTTTATTGCCCAAAAACAGATAGAATTTAGCTTTCGACAATATTTTTTTTGCTTTCGACTTGTACCAAACATGTACACATTTATCGATATGTCATTTAAAAAACGACAAAAATTATCGAAAAATGCATATTTGTTGCAGACGTTATATGCAGACGTCCTATTCTTTAGCAACATTTCTTACCTAGTTACATTGGATATGTTTATTTGAAACTGGCTGCAACATGCTTTAGTGCTCCCTTAAAAAATTGTATACGATTCTGTGCAGTTTTTCATCTTTATAAAATCGTTAGCGAATAAATTACCAGAAGCATTTTAATTTGTAATCCATTCATAACATATCAACCGACGTATCACTGAGAAATGTAATGTGACATATACTGTACATGTATAAATCTCTCGCTCTATTTGAGATTAGTCTTCACAGCAAATTTTAACTGCATTGCGTATTTTGTTATTCAATTCCTGTTAAATATTTAGAAGTCATTGTGACTCGTTTATGCGCATTTAGTTCGACTCTTGTCTGTTGTGTGGGTGGGGTGCTGTATGTCAATAAGGTGGTTGTGAATGCATGAATGAATATGCATTTATCACCGACATAAACGGAGTACAGTTTCTTAACCCTTGTTGGAAACATTCGTGTTTTCTTACCAAATAAATGTACTGTAGCGTAGCTTTCTTTGTATGCAAATGAGGATTTTGAAAAGAATTCCTGTGCTGTAATTGAATCTCACTGGAAAACTACTGTTGCGATTTTTGTAAATTAATGATTTGTGCTTAACAACATCCTGTAGGCAAATTTACGTTAACCAGCAGAATAAAAATTTAGTTAAGGAAGGAAATGCACGTTTGTCAATAAATGTCTGGTGCAACAAGCTAGCATATCCATGTAATTTTAGAGCTGGTATAACTACATTAATGCTTTACCAAAGTAATTACTCTCGTTATGCCTGCCATGGAAATACACGTATTACATTTATTGGATAATGGGTCATGCAAGTTGAATATTAATTCTTAAAAGTGTTCTGGGGTTTATGTCCCTAGCCAGACAACTTTCCTGGTAATTAAAACAGTTTTCTACCAGTTTTTGTTCCAGAACTATCCATTTCACTCAACTTAGTCCATTTTTTGGTGTAATTATAGGCTTTCAACTAGCCTGTGGAGGTTGTGGGATGTCCATAACAAACAGTGTGTTTGTGGGCTTATCGTCATACGACCAATTCTGTTCCACATTTAATTTGCCTTTATGCACTTGACATGATAGGCCTTTAAAATCAGCCAGTAGATGCTTTCTTGCACGCTTGCACTATTTTCTCCCAACATAGGAATAAAATTATGCTGAAGATGAGAGGCTGAATGGTGAAGGCGTGCAAGCAACATTTACACTGTTTGACGTCACCAGCGTTGTGTGCTATAATAAGAGATCGCATTTTTTCCCTCCTCATAAGCTGCACGAAATAAAGGATGCTACCAATAGGAAAGATCAGCTTTGAGCATCATCCATTCAAGTTGAATGTACGCAAGTGCTTTCAAGGAAACACATTTGTACGGAATTACCCACTGACACAGTATATGGAATTATAACATAATGCTACATCTAACAAATTTGGTAAGCTCAAATTATATTTGTACATATTTATTTAATTGCAACATTCAGTCTAAGATTGCCAGCTGTAATTGATATCATTTCAGCATAGTATTCAGTGATAATCGAAAGAGGAATCGTGCTTGCGTGCTATGGTCTTAACTATTACTTGTATATATTACTCAATGTTTTATGGTCCTGAGAATAATTAGTTTATTGACTACATTAATTGAACAATCCTGATATATCAGGTTTCACTTAGCGTGGATTGCTTGTCTGCTATATTTTGAAATATTACTTGTTTTCGATCCTCAATGTTTTCGTGAGCCTGATTTTGATATTGATGAGACAGTGATTAAATTATTTGCAAGTGAAATATTATCAGATTTTATTTAGTGAAAGGTAGAAGCAGAAGCAAACGGGATACCTTTTGAGTAGATATCAGTGTAAGACAAACAAAAAATGCAACAGTTGTTTAAACTAGATTAAGAAAAAGCAAATAAAAGATGAATTTCGATATAGGGGGCATCCAACACAGATAGCATACGCTTTAATATCATGTTGTCAAATACATGTATAAAGCGCATATAATAAGCTGTAAAATCTATTTTTTGCACTTCTGACAATCCCTTCGTGGGTATTCAGCGTTTACTTTCATAATGCAATTTGCATTCCTTAGCATTAATGATTAGATAGCATTAAAATGCCATACGTTTTCATAAGGTATTTTAAATCTTGTATTTAATTTGCGAGTATGAATTATTTTATAGCATGGAAGTTGTTTTTAAAAACTGGCTCTAATATAGACACCGATGTTCACTTCTAGTTTTTTCACGTTGATTCAGCAGGTTTTATTCTTCTTTGTCCAGTGTTTTACCATTACGTTGAAACTCAATAAAACAATCTTCTACTATTCTACTATCCACAACGCGTTTTAATGGGAACATTTTTGGGTGATTGAATACTTTTGGCTCTAACTAGTAGGCATAAGCGGAAATGTTGTTACACTTAAATAATTACATAAAAGCACTCACAAAATTAGCATTAGCAAAAACCAGTTCGTCCCACGCTGCAGATATTAATTCCAACTTGAATAGGAAAATTAACAGTGAAATTGATGACGGGGATGAGGCTTGCATTGAGGAAAACCCCTTTTTCAATTCTGTTCTACTCTCCATCTAACAAAAAAAAAACACTTCCAAGAGCTAGTTTTTAGAGGTGTTATAAGATAAGATATAAATGCATTTTAATTATATTCCACCTTCACCTCAGGCAAACTAACGCATTTGCTTGAACGCTTTTTTAGCATTTTTTTTATCTCTCAATTATTGATGTTTTACTCCTCTAGTCAGTCATACTAGCGGTAAACTAAAATATCTCAATTAGTAGTAGGCAAATTCGTCAAATTAACTTTTAGAATCTAAAACTGGATTCTTCCATCATTTTCCAGTTTTTTGAATACCTAATGATTTATAATTTTCATTTCCTGTTTACATAACGATTATGCCACGTGTATGCATGTAACCTTATCTAATGTGAAATGGAAACAAACATTTAAACATTAAATCGTTTTATTTTTATTTTATAATCTTCTGGTTATTACTTCAAGTTCCATGAATACTCGACAAAGATTTTTTTAAAACCAACATTTTGGTTTTTAGTAGTTTTAATATTAGTAATCCCTAACATTTGACGACTGAGGGCTTCTCCTAAAGGCTCATGGGCTTGCAGTGATTGCCTACGGTTAGGGTAGGTCGGGGTGGGACAGGTGTCATTCAGAGTTGAAATATATTTTAGTACACGTTTGAACAGGGCATAATGTAAAGTGTCCTTATATTTTCAGATTTCTTTGTTATGCTGTTTGGGCGTTTTGGTCCTTTGCAGTGAAGATGGCTCTGGATGGATTCCTTTGCTGACTGCTGTTGCACACAGGCGATATGGGCCAAGTAGCAATACTCACAATGGTGTTAGTGCAAAAGGCTCAAGTAGCAGTTACCAGTCGTCAAACGATTATTCTTATGCAACAACAACAAAATACCAATATGGCGACAACAGTGCCAAACGTGATGGGCCCATTTTAAATGATGGCATCAGTGTCAACACATACAAGTCCGCTCCCAGTTACAACCCTGTTGTTTCGAGCAATCGTCACAACGAGCAAGGTCACAATAATGCATATTTAGGTATTGTAGAGGGTACACAACAACGACTTAACTATGGCATGAATCACAACATCAATTCTTACAACTCTGCAGACATCAGCAATAACAACCACCATGTGGGTTACAAACCAGCTGCAAATATTAATCAGTATGGCTCAAATGGTCCTGGAAATGCCATCAATGGCCTCAACAACAATTTTGGTGGAGCTTCGATGAGCTATGCTGACAGAGGAAATTATAAGGATGGGAACGGTCTTGATTCTTTCGCTGTTACTAGTTATAGGGGCACCTCTGGCATCAGTGATAGCAAAGGCAGTGACATCGGGAAGTCATTGATAGCAAATTACGCTTCAAGAAGACCAATAAGCTATGACCAGATTCTTAACAATAAAATCTTCGATCAGAACAGAAACCCTCCCTATAACATCAACGTTGGAAGTAATTCTGGAAATGTGCAACAGGTCGGGATGGCATATCAACAAAACAACAATCCCCTTCCTCCAAATGGCAACAATAAAAACCACATCGACAATAATGGTTATATGAAAGGAAACAGTTATACCAACAATGATGACATTAATTACGCTGGTGTTAATTCGCTGGCTGGTCAAATTGCTTTGTCCATCAATGTGAACGACAACAAGCCCAACAACAATGTCTTGGCGGAATATGCACCGAGTGGAAACACTGGCCCCACCAGCCAAAACAATAACTACAATTGGAATAACAACAATAATAATGATGGATATAGGCAGGGCTCTCCAAATGACAATTTGAATGAACGTCCCGCTGGTGCACTGAACAATGGTGTGAAAAGCAGTTACTCAGTTGATGATAATTACGTCGATGGACCACCGCAGTTTTATCAGCACCAGGCGATGGTTCCTGCAGCTCCACCGCCATTTTCTTCCACTAAACCTCAGATGCCTCCATCACTGCAACAATACAATCATGTTTCATCTGATCTGAAATCATATCAACCCAACTCGAGACCACCAATGGCTTCTGAGAGCTATCCTCCTTCACCAAGACCACCCTTGCAAGACATTAAACCTTCTCCACCTCCAATGGTTACATCCACTTTTATTCCCCAACCACAGCAACAGCTTCCTACGAAGCTTATGCGACCTCCACTACCACCACAGCAACAACAGATTGCACCTCATCATGAAATGATGAGACACCCTGCACCTAATCGTCAGCCACATCAGCCGCAACCAGAAACTCAATACCCAAACCAGGAAACTCTGCAAGATCCCAACGCTATCAATGATTCATTTTTTCATCGTTTGATGGACATCATCTCCAACACGCTGTATTATGGCGATTTGGAATCCAGAAGGCACTTAATGAATTTGTAGTTATGTCGATTGCATATTCCTTTATTTTGAAGAATGTATAAAAAGACAGGTTGTCTTGATTTCATTTTCTGAAATCTCTGTAAATTATTAAACATGTATTCACATTATGGTATTGACCAGTAACATCTGGACCGCCAATCTTATTGCAGTAATAAGTTCAAACACAATCACAACATCAGACAGGAAAATCACAAAGTCATTACAACAGACGAAACTACATTTTGGAAAAGGATGAAAGCTCCTATACAGTTTTTATTTCATGTATCTGATTTGAAGGGAGTATCGGCATAACAGAATGATATGTTGGCACTAACAGTTGCCCAATAATATTAACTTTGTACATGTAATGTATGTGTTGCTAATTTTTGGTTTCAGCACTCATTTTAGTTTGTCAAAATGGTGGTGCCTGATATTATCTCGTTTTTATAGAGGATGACTGTATACGAAACGATACTGCAACAGCAATTTCCTCTCCACGTTTTCTAACCAATTATGGTAAAGCTAGGTAAGCCAGATTAGCATGATGGAGTTTAATTGCAGGATGTACGAAGTTAATAATTGCCAACGTTTTCTTTTTCTACAGAGTTGCATGACGTTTCATTTGGTGTAATCTTAAGTCTTGAATCATTCTCATGCGCACCATTTACTCATTAAAGAGCCATTCTTATACATATGTATACTTATTACGTTGTAAATAAAATGTGATGTACTATTTAGAAGAATGCCATCGTTGCTTTACATGTATAGTTAATGTTAAGAAACAAATACAAAATGTGTTCTAGGTTTCGAATGGCATGCAATTCGTTGCATGACTGTCATTGCGTGTGGTGAAAATGTTATCGTCTTGGATAATAATCCTTTCAAAATATGTATCTTCATAGGTAGATCTATGTAGGAACACGACTATAAATAATTAAGACTTATCAATATTAATAGTGAAACCCCTGACACTAATTTGCATACAGATTTCCTTTCTGCATTGCAAAAACAAAGCTAGGAAAGTAATGAGGTGGCAGCAATTACGTTCTACATAACAAAGTTGAGAGGCCTTTAATTGTACCCTCGAAAAAACATTCCTATATCAATGTGCTTCCTGTTATGAGTTAAAAGTATTCCTCGACCACAGAATGGCAAGGGTTAGCCATTACGTGGAACATTGAACCAAATAAGCTTCTGGTTTTTGTTTTTGTGTTCTTCTGATGGCCTGCAGAGTGAGATGGAAATATAATCAGCTGTAATATGTGGGTACTTTAACAGAATTAAGCTAACACTTCTTAATATTAGATTATGGTGTTTTTCTTGTTGATTTAGAATGGCAGGCACTCATTCATTCTCTGGACGGGATAAAATTCACATTGTGAATAGTTGCATAATTGTAGTCTGCTAGACAGAACTGCTGGCATTTCATGGTGTTTATTGAAATTGGCCTTAAGGCATATTTCCTTCTACCTAGGTCACTAACCCGTTGGAAAAAAGTACCTTCAGGTGGTCAAAACACCAGACAGCTTGTAGCCAGTTACTTAAAATTAACTTTGAAAACTAAGCTTATTTCCTAGTATTAGTCCTGACGAAAAAAGCTGAAATGCCGTGAAGTCAAATCATACTCTTTATCATGACAACAAAATGACTGGCCATCACAAGTTTGTCATGGCTGATTACAGATTGAAATGATTCGAGATCATTAACATTTTTATCCAAATAATTTCAAATATTTGTGGAATCTAAAAAACAAAGAAATACCGACTACATGTACATGTATATACTACTGTACATCGAGTCGTATTCAGAAAATGTTTGTTGCGAAATTTTTCAGTAATGAAATCTTTCGCTTATAAAGGGAAAATCAATCCTGTACTTTAACTGCAGTGTATTTTGGGCATGCCAAGCGTATCATAACGCTACTTTTGTGTGCAATTTTGAGCAATTTGTGTACATGGCCTTTTATGGATTCAATGTAGGATACGTTGAATCGTTGGACATTCAATTGAATGTCCACTACATAGGGATACGTTCTTGTAAAAAATTTAGAAAATAGTTAATGATGAAAAAGTAGTATCACCTACAAGTACATTCTTTGCTTTGATTTTACATGTACTAGTACGTGTATAAGGACCAGTTAATCTTTGATGCTTTAGAAACATGTACCGGTAAATAATCTAGTTTGCAAAATGGCTGACGTGAGTGCCTTAATTATTAGTACATTATTATATCACTGTGGGTTTTTTCTGACATATTTTCATTATTTCTTTTCTGCAAATGTAGGTTGATATTTTTTTCAGTAGTCGCCTTCTTTGTCATAAGTAGTTGAGGCGGGCGAACATGAGTAGCTTCGCCTTTAAACTTTAATTTTAAAAATACGTCAAAAAAGTCGTTCGAAAGCTGATGACTAGCTGATTTGTGCACCGACTTCCGGGTTTTTAAAATTCCGTACTATTCTTTGTTTAATAACGTGTTACTATAGCATGCATCTTCTATACGCAAATACATTTATATGTATGCATGCAGGCACATGGTGTGCGTACATTTAACATGACATCATTACAAATCACTTGTTAATCGAATTGAACTTGTCAAAGTTGTTAAGCCATTTGTAAATCATGATCATCAGCTGGCCAACTGATACAGTGCGAATATATTCTTATTGTTTTTATATAACATTCTTTTATTCGAAAAGCCTTTCTGCGTTATCACCTTCTGACAGGTTTTCAAACAATCGGCTGTTGACATGATTTTTGCTTGTTTAATCTCCATGTACCTTTACTTGACTTGAGCAGACTTGGGGTCAAGCCAAGGTAAATGTTTCTTAGAGAATCGTAGCCAACAGTATCCATGTAATTTTAAGCAATGTGTATTTATTGCTCAATCAGGCCAAATCAAGCACTATCATCTACCATTGCATTTTAACCGAGTTTATGGCCAGTTTTCGAGTTTACAGACCAGAGAGTTTGTGCTCAAATTTAAATGTTGTTAATGTTGCAAGCACATGTTAACTACATGTGCTTGCATGCACAGTATATATGGATCCTCTCACCATTGTCCAAAACTAAATGTTGATTAAGTTGACGTTACAACATGAATCCCCAGCCTCTGATTCTAAGATGCAATGGTAAAATGGTCTTTTTTGTATTTACCGCCTCCACATTAAAAGACTTTCTATAAAGCGCCGTTGCTGTAAACTAGTTTTCGATCGCTGCATATGCGCATGTCCCACGGCATTCAGTGATTTCAGTCGGCACTAGTTTCCTCCAGCAGGGGTGTTTTGGCTTGAAACTTTTCGTCGACATACATTCATCTTTGAAGAGAGCACGTTTCTTTTATTTTGGCAGGGATCGTCTAGATATTTCGTCAAATAACGGTACGTGTTGTAAAAGGCATCACTATAAGATGGCAGGCGTTTGTGAAAGAGTAGTCCTACCTGTGCCGCTGATGTCTACAGTATAAGTGTTCCAAGTTTCCAACATGTACATGTAATTATCATAATGTTATCTATACGTATTCAAGCAAAGCAAAAGTACTTCGAGGCAGCGCTGTAATTTAGGGCTACATTGTCTTATCTGAGTAGTTATCTCTTCTCTCGAAATGGAGAAAATCTGCAGTGTGAACCGCTTATTGTGATCACTTTGAGACCATGCAGGCTATTTCGATAACAATAGCCGGATGATTCTATAAGCCAAATGCATGGGGGGAAAATGAAAATACACTGTACATGTATAATATAGTTGTTTAAACTACTATCAAGACGCGCATACAGTATGTCATCTACATGAGCAAATTATACTTGTACATAGAGAACATAGAAGATTACATGTACACCACCAAGTAAGCCCAAGTATATAACAGGTAAACTGGAAAAATTTATAAATGAATAGCCCACTGCTATTTAACCCCGGCCGTATTTAACATCCGTAAGAACTGAATCACCTGACTTCCCACTGAACACACAATACTTTTAGCTTAGCAAGTGGCGTAACTACAGTGAACGAAACTGCTCTGAAAACAATCTATTCTATAATATTGCACTACTGAATTCGGACGACTGAAACTAACGCGTCATCAAATAACTCGTGCAATTATTTGTTATATTTTGCATTAAAATATCAAAACAAGGAAGGGTTTTCCTCAAATAATTGATCACAATAAGTGTTCATTTTGCAGTGTATTTGAATAGGATCGAGCGCATTACCGCATTACACAACACTTATTGCATGTACACTGGAGGCACCCGTGCAACTTCGTTTGCATGCGGTTTGGGAGTTGTATTTACCCACCCCTCTGTTTAACCCCTTAGCGGGGGTAATACGAAAGAAAACACTTTGCTTTCATGGTTCTTGGAACCTAAGGTACGTGCCAGCAAAATGTCAATGGTGTAGCCCTAACGGTTTGGGAGATATAATTAGCCCTCTTTTAAAAAGGGGGACTACGAATAAATCCTTTCTTAAACGGTGGTTTTGGCACCCAAGGAAGGTACATGCAAAATTTCAAGGTTCTAACCCTTACGGTTTGGACTGTGCGTTGATTGTCTGTCAGTCAGTTACCTTGTCTCTTTATATATGTAGTTCATTGTTTTTTAAAGAATAACCCGTCCATTTAAAATGCTATTTCTATTTGTATTAGATAGTTTTACTATATTTGTCAGCTTTTATAGCCTATAGTACGTTGTAAAATAGGTTTCTGTATTAAAATTGGATTGACCTACACGCCAACCTAAAAATTAAAGACGGTTTTCACGTACAACACCACCAGCAATTATGATAACTCGTGAGTGACAAAAAAAGATTTTATTTAAGATAAAATGTTCATTAAATAATTAATATGCATGTATATATAAAATGCCCTTTTGCAGATATATCACAATCAAAAGAAAATCCACGATAACTGTATGAATTAGATGGTGATATCCCGTGCGATGAATAGGTTTTCTGTATGTACAAACATTTCCTGTTGATCCAAGAAAGGATTATTATTGTAGCCAAGCTGAGTAGGGAAAATGTCTTGCTATTTGTCCCAAATTCGAGCCTAATAGTGTTGCTGGAAAATTAACATTTCAATTATCAATAATGCATTTCAAATTCAATGAACCGGCGATATGTCTTGCCCTTACTTTATAAGCTTGTCGTCCAGAAGGGGAAGTTTCAAAATTAACTTTGACGTCACTTCCGTGAGCGTTTTGTTTAAGTTGATAGGTAGCGCCACCAGGGAAACGGTTTACTTCAACCTGTTCAATAAAAATATATGATCATGTTATTGGTTTAGTGTAACGTTGCCCGTAGATTATTGACTAAACATTTTTTATGCCATAACTGATCTCATTAAATTATCTGAAACGTCAAAACAAATTACTATTTTTGCATCGTCTACCTTCCGTGGTATCCGTTATTCAAAAACATCCATGAAACTAGTTTGTCGGCTTATTAACATGGTAAAATTCTGTAAAATTACCATTGCTAATCCAAAAGTCAGTTTTCGATTTTGACGACATACATGTAATGCGGTAAATTTCGTCATTACGAAAGACAAAAATTAAATCCCAGAAATACAAGATGATCATTGTCTTTCCCTCATTACAAAATTAAAATTCAGAAAACAACAATATAAATTTCATGTACTGATATGTACACTATTTGGTTCACTGGGATTACCAGCAGGCGGCGCTGTTACTATTAAATCGAATGTGGCGCCGATGCAGAAAAACGCTTATCTGTTATACAGTTTCTAATGATTATTATAAATCATGAAATATTTATTATAAGCTGTATTCCAAAAATAATTTTGAATTCAAGAGAAATTTCTCACTGTAGAATAGAAAACCATCCAAGGTAGTTTGCGGTCCGTACACTTTTCAGAAATTGTGTTTATCACTAATTAAATGATATCAGATCAGAGACTATCTTGAGTTTCCTCAAGTTGTGCTATTTGTGATCCAAGAGATTACAGCGCCGCCTGGTGACACTAAGAGTTCTTCTTTTTCCAGAATGTATAGTCCTTGTGTAACTCCCAACAATTTTCTAAAAAGTAGTTTTTTGTAATCAGGTCGTTACTTTATGATCGCCCTGTACTTCTGCAGCAGTGACATGGAAGTCGAAAATTGAGCCTCCTAAACACTTACTGCAGCATTGCCGTATGTCTTTGCGTCATAGATTGGTACTTGATAATGAAAATTGGATGTATCTGGCCCAAGATCTTCCTGTTCCTGGTGGTAACTTTCTTGTGGTTCATAGTGCTTTTGCGACTGGTACGAAGCAGGTGTATTGTAATCAGGTTGTTCTTGGTGAACCGCAGGTCTGAAAGATCTAATTGGCTCGTAGGTTGGAGGTCTGTTAATGTGTTGCTGTTGCTGTTTGAGCACAGGGTTGTAAGCTAGCTTTTGAGACTCATAATTTTGTTCGTGGTGATGGTTCCTAGGCTCTTGATTTGGCTTGAAATTTCTTTGAGAATGACGATAAGCTGGTGGTATGTAGTCACTTTGGTGCTGATGGGCTGATGGTCTTCGCGGCCTTAGTGGTCTATAATCTCCCTTTAGGGGTATTGCGGCTTGATAAGCTGGAATTGATGCTTGACCGCCCTCGCGACTATAGGTTAACACAGCACATGACGCCCCAATAAGGGCACAGAAAATCTAAAAAGAGCAAATGCAAGATGTGCTATTATTATCAGTCAGTGTAGAACCTAAACAGATTGTATGCAGCGCACATGTATGTGGCGTATACATGCAATTATGTAAATGTTGTAGCAAAATATCAATAACATCACATGTTCATATTAACGTCATCGTCTTGCGGGAGGCACTTAAATTAAACCATCATTTAATTTTGTTATTATTTTTCTTTTGAAAATGAGGTTTTTTTGGCCCATTACTGAGGATTGAGAAAATATGGTATCAGATAAATTTTGAACGTCCTCTAATGATTTATAGGAATGTTTTGAAATTCAACTAAAAACATTAGGAAGTGCAATTAACATATTGCAGAACAAAAAGATACGAGCAGTTGTGCTGTTTTAAATGCTGATATATTTTTCGTATTATAATCGCTAACATTTTTGTTCCTGTGCATATTATCTGTTTGGATGAATAGGAAACTGCAATGCCACCACTTTCCACGTGTTGTTTTTTGATGAACTTATATGCATGTGGGTTAAATATTAAGCATAATTGACTTATCAGCTTTACACAATTTAAATTTCTAAGTAGAGCGAATGTGATTATAGGATTTGTGCTTTTCAAATTATAAGGCATCCAAATTAATTATTAAATAACTTTGAAGTTTATTGTGTAAGTCAGTAATCCTCCTGATGCTGTGGTCATGCATGTACATTGTACATGCAGAGACATTAGCATAACATTTAAAACGGTTCGCAATGTATTTAATAAATGTTAGGATTATCAAAACGTTCCACTCGTTTGCATAATGCTAAACGGAAATGGTCAATTTGAGATGATTTGTGCTTTTAAAAATGCTGACAAGGTGCATTTCTCTAAGACTTAATCGATTATCGTTACTAATAAATACTTTCTCGTTTTCCGGAGATATTCCAATAAAAAATTAGTACGTGATAAGCATGGTTATTAGTGGGGTGAATTTCTTGTGATAATTTAGTGGCTGTTTATGAATATTGATGATACACATTTATATTAAAGTTATGATAAATTACCAGGAGAGAAAAAACTGTAAAATGGTTGCTACAGAATGTAAAATGATAGACTTACCAAAATTCTCATGTTAAATTGGTGGCTGCTATCTGAATTCCCGGTTTAAAGTGTTCGAAAAGATGTAATCTCATCCGAAACGTTCCAGATTCTTTATATAGCTGAGTTAAGCAAGGTGATCTCATTTTCCAGTGTTTTCGTTAGCGCCCCCTGAGAATTATTTATCAGTTTTCAAGAAGAGAAAAAAACTTACGTTCACTTTTACTAAAAGGGCAGACCTCACATAGAGGGGATTGGGGGCATTTAAACCGCCTCCTTCTCGTACTATAACACGTCATTGTATTCAAGAATCCTTTCACAGGTAATCAATTATTTTTGGTCATTATTTTTTGACCATATGACTGTATATCGGGGTCAGTGTGGTGATCCTCCATGACCGTGGTTTCCTTGCGCAATTTAATTGTAGATTTTGCGTGCATCATTATTTCAGAATCGTGAGATGCTCAGCTTTCATAAATTTTCGAAATTCAGCGCCTCTGACTATTAATTTTGGTTTGGAAACCACCACGTTAAATTGTTGTGTCGTGAAAGTTTTTTTATTTTATGAAAACTGTTAGGGATTAGTCAAGAAAAAAATTATAATAATATCAAATTGGTTAAAATTTAAATGTGAAAATATGCCTAATTCAAACCTATGTTTAATGTTACATCATATGGTCAAAGTATGAACAGGTTACTAAATTCAGAACATTAATTCCTCATTTTTACTATTTTTACGTTTTATAATTATGCATTTTTAAAATTGTTATCTCAAAATCTTATGACATATTACAACCTTCTTAAGTTTATACAATGTTTATACGTGAAACAAATACAGCAGAAATTGAAATTGTTCCTGTCAACTAAGTTTTTTTTTAAAGTTAACGTCTTATCATTATAACAAACACTATATCATCAGCCTGTACATTAGATTCATGAATAAGCTGGCATAACGCACTTGGATTACTGGGTTATGGATTTACAAACCTTATAAACCTTGGTGAATCCTGAACCACCTATGAAAAAAAGCAAAAGTCTATGCATACTTATGCATCTCACGAAAATATTGACAGGCTTTGTCGGACATGTTGCAATCTTGTTTTGATGGTAATGTACTGATAAATCGTTATATAGGTAATTTTTTTTAAAAAATCTTTTCAATAGTTTTTACTTTTCGTTACTATCATTCCTTTATTTACTTAAATACACATGGTGGTCCTTTTCGTATTCACGTTTGAAAAATCATATCTTTTGAAACCAATTGTTCACCGATGTATTTCGCAGAATAGCTATTGGTAATCACAATGTCTCTTGTGATAAGGCCAATAACACCAAGAACTGAACAAGTTTTGATGCAGTGTAGAATAGTTGAACTGGTTTAGATAATCAGCTTCTGAAAAGTAACGCACACTTCCCTATTTGTTAAACTAGAGCATACAGTTCTCTGATGGGTTATATGCTGCATTGTATTTTTGTAATAGTGCTAGAGCAATGTTCTTGTTAGACTGTTTTTGACTACTGAATTTGTTTAAGCAAGTAAAAAGTTAAAAAGTAGGCAAATCAGGGTTCCCCCAGACTTGGAAATGTCAGAGAAGTTGAAAAGAATTGGAGGAGTCAGGGAAGATTGATTTATTTGAAAAAAGTCATGGAAATTCAGCCAATATTGACATAGGATTCAGAAAATAACACACTTCATCAGCCCAGCATTAATTTTCTGCTGTTAAGTTTTTGACATTGGCTTATGTAATAGCTTCACATTTTAAAAATGGTCAGGGAAATTTGTTTTTGAATTCTGGAATAGTCAGGAAAAAGTCTAAGGAAGTTGAAAAGTGGATTTCTGTGGTAACACTGTAAGTTGACTTGTATGAAAAACAATTATCATACTTACTTTAAGTTCACATAATGCCTGCTGGCTTCCATACTATTTTTTATATTTCTTTAATGATATCTTATAAGTGAGGAGGTGAAAGGAATAGTGGTATAAGTCATATTTTTCTTGCATTGCGAAACAAGTGTTATAACCTGTAAATAATGCAGCTATTCCAATTACCTTTGGGTGAATTTAAAATAACTCGACCGACTGGATTTCTTACCGACCATTTCCATTACTTCAATCACATAGTTGGGTTACTTTATAATATATGACATTGAATAGATTATTAGTCGATGGTCACTAGTTGTCAAAATTTTATATTAAATAACCATGTTGTAATGCAACGAAGTAATGCGAGAACGTGATAACATTTTGCAGAGCGATCATGTAGTCCTACCAACATTTTCTACTGGCATATTCTAAAAATCACTTTATGCTGCTTTAGTTATCAGATATGCATGTATAGGCCTATGTATGTTGATGTTAACTTCATTTGAAGATTTTTCTCTACATAATACAGAAGCCTGTTGTCAAGATAAGAATGTGGTTACCGAGGTTTAGGTCAACATTTAATTGCGGTCTTTGTTGAAACAGCTATGTTGTTTCATTGTTTGGATACCAAAAAATGATCCGGTGTCATCTTGATTTACGCAATATCCTGTATATTGTTCACATCAATTTCGATGGCTTTTTGTGTAAATGCATCAGTGTAATTCTGTTGGCTATACTGTATATAATACCTTTTAAAGCATAAATGGTAAGCATACAAATATGTTAGAAAATGTCTTCAGGGGGTACATAGTCCTTACACGTACTGTCTAGTTCGTGACTAGTAAATTTGAAACATTAATTCTTAAGTAAGCAGTAAAATAGAAAGTGGTTTTACTTTCTTATTTATGTTTATATTGCCTCGCTATGTAATAATTAAAGATGTAAATACATTATAGAGAAGTTTGTTTTCGAAAGTGGAATATTTTCTGGGCTAAATTTTGTTCAGTATATGCAATTCTGTTAAGCATATAGATTACGTTTTATCTATGTTATTGTAAAATTATTCATGCAGACATCATCCAACCTGTTCACCTAAATCTTCGAGCATATCATTTTATTGAACAATCGCTATTTGACGTTCATACTGCCAATACTGTATATGGTAATATTTTTATATATCACAATAATATAAGTAGGCCAAAATTTAAAAAAAAATTTTTTAGAACAAGACGTCATAACAAGAACTTCAAGGTTCATAATGGTCAATTTCATTATATTCTGGCTTACAATGGGTTTTTGTCTCGTGATTGTTGAACATGTACACTTATAATAGAAATATATAAAATATAGGCCATGCGTATTGTAATTTGTTTTATCTGTATCTTCATTATTTATTTTATTGTTGCAATCAAATTTATTGGGTCATTTAAAGTTAACAAGCCAATATTTAGGGCAGTAAGGGCAGTGTTCAGAACGAAAAGATTAGTATTTGTTAATTATGACGTCTTGGTGTAAAATTGTATTAGACAATATAGCAATCTAATATGATCTGAAAAGTTTGGTGATTCAGTGTCACCTTTTTGTTATCATTTTTAGCAAATTTTCACCATTACCGTGTCTTGCAAGAATGATAAGTAATGATATACCACTGTTATATCAGAAGGGAACACATACATGAGTGTATTTTCCTACCGCTAAATGAAAATATAGCACTGAAGTGTTGAAAATTGTGAACATTGTTACCGTTTTACACATTTGGGATATATACATCGTTTCATTGAGTACTATCAATTTCATCTCAGTAATCTAGATACATTAACAGAATGTAAGAGGTGCTGATTTTTCCAAAATGTGTTACCTCATTCGATTTGTTGGACTGCCTTTCTAAAGAAAGGTTTAATTTTACCTTGACAGTTATGTATTTTAGAAGATTATTATTCTATAATAGCTTATTATTTAGTCAGGAAAGAATGAATGAATAGCCAACAATGAAAAACTGTGATTTATTTCTTGAGGTGCAGTATGGCGATGAAATAAATACATGAAAACATTTGCTATGATGATGAACTAACTTCTTTATGGACAAAATATAAATTATTTTATAACAAATACATAAATGCGCTTACATGCTCTGATCAATGAAAATAAATAGCCTAAACGTAAATTATTTTACAACAATAAACAAACAAAACTTTGCTGTTCTCTTTTGAAAATATTCCAGTTTAAAATGCCTCGTATGAATGTGTCGTATGATGACAACTCCTACCCTCTGTCTTCAGTTTGCCCATATTTTCTTCCAAATTTTCATCTTAATATTGACCCTGCTTTATAAGCAAAATCATTTCACGTTAGATAAACTGACAGTACTGATATTATTATTTTGCAAATATCATTGTAAGCTATTACCTTGTTGTTGTAAGTGCCTCGACCACTTGGATAAGACTTGAAATTGACCCTGACGTCAGCTCCATATCCTTTAAGGTCGTGATGATAATCGACACCACCTGGGAATCGATCCACGAGTAACTGAAACAGAAGTCAATTGGCTCAATATCTCTCAACTTCACATTAAGGGATCATTGGTCACGAACTTCAACTTAACATACGTTTGTGCGTTGGTAGACATAGTTGTCGTATAAATTGGCTGTTAGACGGTATCTGGCATTGTCTGGGCCGTAATTATACGCTGGAAGACGTATTACTTGTGGAGCTCCATAGTCTCCATGTCGCCTCTCCTCATTATTATAGTTATTTTGAGCCTTGCCAGCAAACGCCACTGCTACTAGAGCAGTTAATACAACCTAAAATAACAAAACAGTGATATTGTTCATTCATATAATGTATTTAGAGCATACAGGTATCCACAATTTTGATATTTTCATCTAGTAATTCGTACGTAACTAGGAATTTCCTATATCATATAGGCATCATATTTTAGGTATCGGTTGATCATGTCAATTGTAGAGTTAAATTAGTTGGATAAAATAATTTAAAATGCCAAGGTTCCAAATAAGTTGCAATACATTGGGTTTCATTGAAGTTATGGCCACAAATGAAAAGCATTTGGTATGTACATGTACAGTATTAGTGTTTTCAGTGCATGTCTGCATGGAAGGGGGGGGGGGTTCATATTTAGACCTTAAGTTATTAGGAAAACTTTCGATTGATGTCATTACGACCACCTTTTTCATTTGTAATCATGAGTACAACCTGCATACTATTGAGAAATAACTACTATTACGATAAAAAGTCAACACATGTTTTATTATGAAACTTACTAACTTTTCGTATCACTTATGTGATTTTCCAGAATAAGTTTTAACATTTTTGATCATGCGCATTTGTCCCATTGTGATTTTAAAAAAGTGGATGTCCTGGCAATTAATGTGTCCTTTTCCACTTGATGTTTCGAAATGAATTAGTTTCTATTTCGATGATGCCATTACTCGAAGCAGTGAATTAACGTTTTTACAAGATGCTTCTACTTATAAAAAACTGGATGATATTACAGATTTTTGATCATACATGCTTCTAGCTAACAGTCCATTATAAAATTTGAACATAATCCTTGAATCTATTAATATGCTTTATTTTTGCATATCGACTTTGATTGATCCTTCAACATTTTTCGGTATTTCTAATATTGTACATCGTTCTTGATGGAAGCTAGCTTACCAGAGATTTGAAGGACATGGTGTGGTGTTAACGATGCTCTGTGGTATTGTTGAAGTAATATCCAAAGCTGTTTGTCGTAGTCTACCAGAAACAGAAATAACAATTAAACTGAATGACCTCACTTTTATATACTGGCCAGCAGCCGGCGATATGTGTGTTCCGGTTTGGATGTCAAATGAAACTTTCCCTCCCTTCTTCGAAGGTGTTTTTTTCTCCATTTTACCACAGAACGTGTACTCGACCTGCAGGCACAAACTAACTAACCCAGTTTCTTGTTATATATAATTAAACGTTCGCGTAACATTTCGCCCGTATTTTTTATTCATGCAAACAACTTATTGCTGTTGTAAGGTATCGCTTATCAGTATTCCTATAGTTTATGCAGCTTCACGTTTTGCCAAATAGCTTCATAACTGAAAAAAATCATGTCAGCAATAAGCATTGTCCAGCTTAATATTTTTCGCTAATTCAATAACATTTACCCAAATTTCAAGCTATGTTAAAGAAAAAAAATGTCTCCCTTCACCGACGATGATTTTTGTTTTAGCAAATGCCTTGATTAGCAATTTTTCAAATTTATGTCACGATTTCGTTCCAATTTAAGTCTGACCTGATATTGGTTTTTTACTAACTAATTATGAGACGGATATTCAACTTTATAGAGATTCTGAAGATAAATATCAGCAATGTTCTAACAATTTAGATTTTGAAGTTCATTGTGAACGTGAAAGTATTCTAGCGTTTTAATATTGATTTAGTAATACAGACCTTCAGTTTTCTGGTCTCATGATTTCAGCTTTCGTGTTTCAACATATCATACGATTTATGCTATAAGAAAATGGCAAAACAAAAGCATGTCACTGCTTAACTAGACAGGCTATTGCAATTATCTAGGACTAGTTACCCAACTTTTTCATTTAATGTAAGTTAATGTCGTAAATGATGGACATACTACGTTATCTCTGAGATCCAAAAATTAGAAATTGTACAGGCCTGGTCCATTCATGAGGGTAAGAATGTTTGGAAATAATTCAAAGAAAAAATTTGATTGTTGATTTTCCCACAAGTAGCTTATATTATGAGGTGTAAAATCATACTTTTTGGTTTATGTATATACTTTTGAAACTGTACTCTTATAAATAATCTTTATTTACCGTAGATGAATTAAATAAAACTACTGTGTAGTACACCTTCGTTAGCTCTTAATGCATTTTTAACTTCTGATACTACCAGTTGCATTCACGGGGTAGCATGTTTCGATGTTTTTCAATGAGAAAAAATATAGGCATGCATAATTGCTGTCACTCCATCAAGTCATACTTATACATGTACATGTAAATCTGGTTGGCAAACATGAATAGCACGAGATCAAAAGTTATCTCTGGTCCCTTTTTCATAAAGGGTGGATGAATCTGAGGGATGGTTGTGAGGAGTTTGGGCCCTGCAGTTATGTAAAATCTCAATCTCATACAAAAGAAGGAGTGTGAGGATTTAGAGGCATAACCTCTTTGAAGGATTTTCATCAATTCGTATGAAACGAAATCAGTTGTTTTAAACAGTATACGATAACTTTGTATTGCCATGTTTTATTTGTTGTTAAAGTTACTTACTAGAAACTAGGTCCTATTTTTACTAGAAACAGATCCTATATATCTGCCCCGTAAGTCAATTTACACGTAAGTTTCCTTGTTATAAATGCGCGTAAATGGTTACTGTTTTCCATTTAGAGTATCGAGACTAATGGTATACGGCTCCGTGCAATGAGTAAATCTTCATCCCACTAATTGATTTACAGTATTATGAATTTCCCCTATACTTACGGAGTTTGATAAATGAAAACTCATTTTGCAATACAATGCATTGTTATTTAAGCCTTCGAGCATTGTGCTAATTAATCAATCATGGCGAAAGCATTATCCTATCCTTAAAGCACAAATTAGTTCTTCCTACAATTGAAGTGGCTTACAGACCGTCCTCAATTATGATAGGTTGGACGTATTTCGAAGTAGGCTTTTATGTTACGTAAGTTGAATTAGTGTCCATAGATACTAATAAAACGGCCTTACCCTCAACAGCACACGTGAGGTCAATTGGTCAAAACTTTTCCTGGCAATTTATAACAATTGAGTGGCAATGCCTGCCACCCGCAGAAATAATTTACAATTCTGAATCTTGAGTTCATTAATACCGAAAGTATTTTTTAATTTACTACACATCACTCCCTGCTCCAAATGTGTGCAAAACTGCCTTGGCTGTCGCAAATTATCCTTCTGCGGTTTTTAGATCTTTTATTATTGCTTATATCCTTACAATAAATAATCCAAGTTAAGTTTATAAGCATAAACTAACATAAAAACGTCATTTCTTTGGAAATTGGGTTTAACTTAAAACGTATAACAATAACTATTTGCATATAATATTCGCTGCATTTTGTATGAGTTAGCTCAACTATGATGTTGGCTTTTATGAATTATAAGTCAGTTGGTCATTGATTGTAATTACATATTGTAGAAATAAGGTCGGAGAAGTTTGAAAACATGTCTATTCGGGCGACATAGCCACCAATGATGCAATTAAGGTGATACAATTCCATTCAAACTTTCATTTGTAACTTTTACAATGTAAATGTGAATGGTTTTAAATAATTTATAGTTAACAAATCTACAAAAATCGGTGGCAAAATAATCTTTAAAGAAAAACAAGCGCAAAACAGTGCTATAATTTCTCCTATAGTCCTTATCCTATAACCTTTTCATTTTCATTTGCAAATAAATGGTGATGCCTTCCATTATCATTCAAATAAAAATCGGGCGTCCGTCTGTTAGCAAATCTGCCAATACGAAGATTACGCACGTATCTGGTGACACATTTGCAACTTCCACATTTAAATTTTTGATTGCCTATTTGGGCAAACTCGGAACATGGATTCCATCTATGGATAAAATATTCGCGATTGATCGACATGAAAAGAAAGACACATCTCTACCAGAACTAAAAATTAAATTCATTTATTTTGCAAATAAAATGAACAATAATATACATTTCGTTTTAATAAAAAAATACTTCAATTTAATTTGATTAATGTTGTATATAATCCTACAAAAATGTACATGCGCTAATGAATGGAGGGAGGTGATGTGATGGTGATGATTGATGGTGCTGTTGGCAATGTTAGACTTAAGGATCATAATCTAATCCTTGTGCTGTAGTAGTTCATTGACGATGTACTCGGATATCCAGACCGTCATGTTTTTAATGCACGATACATACTTGAATTTCAGCTGACGGTATCTGCGCTTCTAATACCCCTGAAAGCGCATCAAATATCCCGATGAGCTAACTTTCGTATATCCATGTAGAATTATAGGATTTCATCATTAAATTCTTGTCAACCTACCTTGTTATTGTAAGCCTGTCCTGCACGAAATGTTTCCACATTAACGTTGACGTACGATCCTTTACCGTCCTCCTTTAATTGATAGGCAGCTCCACCAGGATAACGATTAAAATTCAACTGAATGTTGAAAAAGAGCAGCATGTAATTAAGCTAGTAGCTGTTTGATTTAGACAGATGGTGCAATTATGTTGTTTAAAATTGAAAGATGTTAATTGTGGCATAATGTTATATCATGCTGGGTTGCAATTGTGCATTTGTAAGAAAACTGAGTAGAGAAAGTTTAAGAAAACTTTGAATTTGAATTAAGTTGCATTTCATTGGCTTCTAAGTTTCTAACACCAATCTTATTTTAAAACTATGCATGCATAGGTTATTTAATACATGAATAAATACAACCTTAAGTTCTAATTCGTCTTAACAAAATGTTTATAAATTATACTCACCAGTGCATTTTTGTACAAATATGGATCGTACGTTTCGACTGCATAGTAATATTCCGCATTGTCAGGACCATAGTTATATGCTGGGGCTGGGGCATATTGAGCTAATGGTGGAGGATATTCTGGCTTGTATTCCTCCGCAAAAGCTAAAGTGACCAAAACTGAAATGATAACCTGAAAACGATAAAAATTTCATTTAAAACATAGTCTAAATCCGCTTCATTTAATTGACAGAATAGGCTTTCTAGGGTAAATAATAATTTCACGTGAGTTCAGATACTCGAGTAACTCATTAGCATTCATATTGGCTATCCTTTTTAAAGCACGAAACGTGTTACCACACCTACCTGATATAAGTTTTATAAGTGCTTTTATTTTCGATTATAATGTCTAAACAATTTTTATTTTATGTTTTAAGGTCAGATAGTAAATTTGCATTAAAAAGGAGCATCGAAACAGGCACAAAAATTGAGCATCGAAGCTTTAGGCCTTTGTATATGTAAATGTACAGGCGAAATACATTTTAGATGTTACGATGAACATGAATGAGTAAATATTCACTATTAAATGCTAAAGATAACAAGATATGTGAAATAACTATTTGAGTTATTTTGATGCCTTATCGGTAAATTATGTCATTATTCCAATATCACTTAAGTAATTGTCTATGAATGCAAGTAAAAATATGTTATAATTGGACCCTCATTTTACCATGTCTAAATTGGTATCAAATAACTTCGAGTTATTGATATGCTAGTAATTCAAATGACTTGCCATTAACAGAGCGGCTGACTTTATCATTGGTGTTAAGATACTTATCAAAGCCTTTATTAAGCTTTAATGATACATTTAGGTGATTGTTTGTTACAGTTTCAAAGATTGTCTTGCCTGCTGGCTGACTGGATAGTAATAGTCAAGCAATTAAATAGACTGAAATTGATTGCTGGCTTTATATGCAATTCAACGAGGAAATTGTATTTTTTCATTGAATTTCAACGCATTGAATGGTCACTACACTAGACAGTTACAATCCATCCTTTTTAATCACCAGGAAATACTATTATAGTAGAGTAACATTGAAACCTACCGCGATTTTGCAAGCCATCTCTGAAAATATAGGTATCCTAGAAGTGAAGAATATCCAAATGTGAAGAGCAGAAGAAGAGATGAGTCTTCTGTGTTTGAGACTTGTAACTGTATGGTTTTCATCTGTAGGGTGTCGGGTTTATATAGTTGGGCCATCAGAATCTGCCCCCATTTGAATCCCCCCCTGGTTTCTGTGACGTTCACTTTTCCTATTGAAATCAGCATGTTCACGATAAAAATCCATTGGGCGAGGAACATTAGAGTACATAAAACGCAGTTATTTAGCAATTATAATCCAAAACCTTATAAAGTATTCCGAAATTTATATAAGATGACCCATTTTCGTAAGAAACAATGCGAAATTTTGATTTCATTGCCAACTTTGGGTGTGTGACTGTTTATGGATAAATGCGGTTTTATATAAACAACGAAGGAGTATTGTACCTTTAATCGAAATAACATCGAACATGCGACGAAGGTGGGTCAAATGTTGTTGACTTTTCTCGAAAATACGCTAAAACGTGTGGAAAAACATTAAGTTCAGTAACTTGAACAGGCTCGTCCTACAGTATATGTATGGTGATCATAGTAAAGATGACGTTAAGATTTTGGTCTTTGAATTTTGGCACCCAAATAAGGCCCTGTTTCAGATCCTGCAAGTTACATATTGACGAAAAGCCAATTTAGCAGTCATTCCTCCAGTTAGTTTTACCTACTTATTTGCTTTACAGCCAGGTTTCTGGCACCTATTTCGTTTAGGTATTCCTATAAAAACTTACTTAATTACAAGATACTTGGAATAGAAGGACAAGACAGAGATAATTGTTTCTTCCAAATGTTTAAACGTACACTGTATATACAAGGTGTTCGACGGATTGCGTTCGAACCAGTAATTATGAAATAAGCTTACTTTTGAGATCTGACGATTAACCATGGAGCCTCTGAATCTGATATCTAATTGTACTTTGTACCTTAATTGATGTCATGATATCATTGGTGTTGACCATTGGTGTTTTAATTTAAATTCAATGTTGAAAAGGAAGGCGATGTTAGTCTAAATAAAGTTCATTTGGCACTACATAACGTTTCATGGAATTCATTTCGAACACATATGGTGTGCCAGGATTTGATTTGTTTTGCTGCATACATACTGTAGCTTCACATCATGACCGATGCATTAATAAATATTATTAGCCAATAACCATTCCACGAAACACCTTGTATAGCTACATATATTGCATTGTTTAATATCGACGCTTCCTCTTTATTGTTTTATGTAAAATTCGCATGGTGGTTTTTCAACGTTCAGCTGTGAAAAGAAATGGCTTAGATTTCAACAGTTTGTGTTTTCAAGCTACATGCTTACATGTATGCACCATGTGTAGTGAAAAATAACTAAGTCTATGTTTATTTTTGTTCGAGTTTGACTTCGGATATATTTGTGACTACACTAGCTAGTTATGTGAAACCGACAAATATACACTTCACATGCCTCACTAGTTCTGCACTAAATTCAATATGAGCCGGTGGGTCTTTGTCCGAAATGTCATTTCATAAAATTACGTGAAATCTTTCATGTTAGTTAAATGTCAGCCATTGTGTGCAAGAATTTCTTCTAGCAATCCGTTTGCTCAACAGCTGGGTGATATGTTAATTACATGTATCTACTTTGCATATTGACGCTAGTCTATTTAGACGAGTTTCAAGTGTCATGTCAGTAACTGTTGTCATAGCAAAGATGGCGACCCGGAAGATAGTTTGGACGAGATTTTTAACAACAAAAAAAAAATAACTTTTAAATTCAAGTTTTCTGTCTCTTGACTGATGACCCTGTTTATTGAATTGCTATTAAAATGGTAGTTGTTTATATAACGAATGTAAATGTTTATTCGTCCGTAATTCAAGATAGGATAATAGCACAGTATACAGCTTATCAACTTTCATTCAAATTTTGTAATTTGAGTTTCAGATATCTTGATAATTTTTTTTCGCATAAACATATCATAACAGGGTTACCCCAGATCTGGAAAACCTGGAAAAATCAGGGAAAAGTCAGGAAAGATTGATTTATTTTATAAAAGTTATGGAAATATAACAAACTTCTAGTCAACAGAAGATTGGGAGTTTTCTCTATCTATTTGCACATTAACTATGATAGACGTTGAATACTAAACTCACAGTGATTTATTGAAACCGTTATTATCACCCTGTGTGTTTTCATTCTATTAGAATAAAATTAATACCAAAACTGTTTCAACACTTTCGAATCTGAAAAGAGCTGGTGTGACGGTTTAGGAAGGTCTGGGATTTTTATCTTCATTCGCCCATCCAAATAAATGATAACTTGTTGGAAGCAGTTTGATTGATTATTTGGTTTACGTTCTTGTACATGATTGGCGTTTAACATTTCTACTCCCTTGAGTGATATTTATACTTTATTAATCAATCTTGTGCATGTTTCGAAAAGCTACATGTATTTTGTAATAGTCATAACTTAGCCTGAGGATTTTTATAGTTTTGCTCTTTGTTGCAATATTTATGGTATACATATATAAAACCAGCAACTTATGGACTAGTTTGAAGCATAAATGTTAAGATGTTATGGTGTAATTTGAATATGTTATTGAGCGACGCCCTATAATTTTCCTTTCGTTGTTCACGGTTATTATCTTGGCTGGAAGTTACGGATTAAGCTTCTTTAAAAATAATAAATGTGCATGTTTAATGAGGAGTAAATACAAGTTGTAGAATACCTACATTGAATCTAATCGCGTTATCAGCCTCTCGGTTGCATTTCATGTCTGAGATATTGTTATGAATATTCAAGACATTTTTTTCCTATAGAGTTTACCTGAATTTCGTTAAAAGCTTTTCTTTGGAAATGTAAAATTCCTGTTTGAGTCTGCAAATAGAAACACTTATGTTTTATTCAATATGGTGTGTGTCGGTTGCTGAAGTAATTCTTGAACATCTGATGGAAAGATTGGAGATTACAAATTGTTAAACCAAATGGAGCAACAACATAGGTGGCCCATCAAACTTATTTAGTTCTTGGGTGACCAGTCTGAAGATATAATGTACAAAGTAAAAAAAAATCAATTATATTATCGATTCAGTTTTGTTCCTTACATTTCTAAACTACTAATACGTTAAGTGCTATAAACTGCAAAATATATGGCTTACCACTGTGATATGCGTTTCTTTGATACTAGGGAATATTTATTATTTTCGTAATAAGTGACTGTACATGTATATATACGTTCAAATTCCTAAAAATCCTGTATCATCAATGCGAATATTTTTGTTATCCTGCTCTGATTTTCGGGTGTGGCAAAAAAATTAAGACCAATTCTCTGCATACATTTCTTTCCAAAAATTTGAAAGTTTCATTTCAAGCTGTGAGTGGAGGAAGCGCTTTTGGTGCTAGTGTGCAGCTCAAGCACCTAAATACCTTTAAATTATCCTCGTTTATCTGATTTTGCAATTTTACCAAGAATGGTGGAATTATAATTTTAGGCAGATAGAGACTACGTTTCCATTGTTTAAGTGAAGACCTGGACAATGACTGTGCGTGCTTGATGCCAGTCTATGTTATGCTCCTTCATTAAAATATTTCGGTATTCATAATATCGAAATAAAATATGAATGAGGCCGAGCGAGGAGAATTACGGATTTATCTTACCTTTAAATTATCCAGGACCATTTTAGGATTTATTGTTTGAAACAGTCATCATGATGGAATTTTTTGAACGCACCGATTGCGAAATAAATATAGTACTACATTAGTTTACTTGTCAAATCTTGGCAAACATAGTGACAACTCAATCTTTTGTTAGAAAAAAGTAAAATTCAATTTCAAGCATCACCATATCGTAGATTGCTGGTTTCTGATGCCTTTCTGCTAATTAAAGGGACAGATTTCAACATGACATTTTAATTAAAAATTATTTTTTTCAAAAGCATTTAGGCCATGCAGTGGTTAAGTTCATGAAATTCACCATGACATTCGTTAGTTGTGGTTTTTCCCCTCATTTATGCACTTTACCTTCGGGTAATTACTTTACCCTTTATACAATTACCGTCAAATTTCTGTTGGAGTTTCTCTTCTTTTAAATTCACAGCAATTAAAACTAACAAGCAAGATATTAACATCAACATACTCTAGATGTGACTTCTTGATATAGTATTTCATGGGAACGAGAGGGTACGAGACAAGCATATTTTATTCCGTTCTATAATGTCACTATGATGCAGGCATGCTTCATCGACTTGCATTATACATGTAGGTCCATGTATTTTAAAGTTTGCACGTAAACATAGTATTCTATTGTAGATCGTTGTTTTAAAAGCGTATGGGTAATTTTTATTTCCCACAATACCTGTAGATAATTCTGAGTTGCAAATCATTGAGATCTGAAAGTCACAGCTAAATTCTGAATACAAGTACACAAGCATACGAATTTCAGATAAAAGCTTGCATATGTCTTGTGTTTTTTTGTAAGATTCTTTGATGTTTATTTTCTTGCCAATAATTGGGAATTCTTGCTTGTTTTTTTCCTCACGCTGTTAATTACCTAGAAGTAGATTGCACCTGTATGTAGTCAGTATGTATGCACACCAATCGAAATCAGTTTCTACATTAAGATTAAGCTGGTGCCAATTAAGGTGAATTGAAATCATTCCTCAGTTCGTTGTCTTTTCCTGAATTGAAACGTTGTATACGGTATTTCTTACTTATCCATGCCTTGTTGCCAATGGCCTTTGCCAACTGTTTTCCATAAATGAATTTGCAGATGTGGCCAGCTGTGCCCTTTTTCGAACAGTAACAGAACGTCTGGCCAGTTGCATGACATTGTTTAACTTGCAGTGGTAGTTTTCCTTTTTTCATCATTAAAAAAATATTTGATCTTAGTTTAAGTTAGTAGACGTCGCTATAACACATGTGCAGTAAACATCTTATTGTGGACGGAGATTTCACATGAATTTTGTCGTGGTGTCGATCACGTTTACACCATGATGTGCTGGTGCGCAATTTGCTAATAAGGTCAAATCATATAAACCTAGTTTTAGAGTTTAGGGTTGAAGAACCGACAACTTGCCTTGGGCAGAGGCGTTGGCTGAAAATTTTGGTCTAATTAACTCGCTATCTGCTGGGAACGAGCAGAAATTGAATGTGGAGAAAAGAAACCTGAAGGTAGTTTTCAAGGAAAACATTGTTTTTATTTCAAGTCAAATTTTATAATTTATTCATCTATAAGCATTTTAAATGCTTCGTTCTTTTTTATACCAACCCACCTTGATATTATTGTCAGTGAAAGTTGTTGCAAAATATCTAAAGTAGACACTTGACATCGATTAAATTATCAATTCTGAAAGTTGCATTGCCGCATTGCAAATTCTGCAATCCTGTCGTTAAACCTGTTTGAATTATCATTAAAATAGAAAGTTTTGCAAAACACTTTTCCGCATTAATTACATACCAAATCTTTTCTTTTCTTTAATTAACGGTTGATTTTTATTACTCCGTTATGATCAGTTGCTTAATTATCGGTCCGGTAGGACTGATTAGTAGTGCTGATTGTGCGTCTTATCAAAATATCAAATAAATTTTTAATTCAAACTATATTTTTAAAAGCCGTTAAACATATCTTGAAATTAAGCAATACGTTTTCGTTTGTCAAGGAGATTAAATTAATTGTTATTTAAAATTTATTTAAATTTTAGATTAAGATACTCTAATCTCTTTTATAAACGAGATAATTTTCAAATGGATCCCTGAATAGCAATTGGGCTAAGTAATAGCTTTTATCTATTTCTAAGCATAAGTCTTAATTCATTAAATAATTTTGTAGAATACAAAAATATTGCACTTGATGATACACATGGAATGATACTTGATTAGGAAACCTGAAAACCTTAACTTTTCACAGTTATATTCCTGAAATGCATGCAGTTTTTTTAAAACGTGTATGTGTATGTGAATCGTTTAACATTAATGTTCAGCAAAAGTAACTAAGTTATCATAAAGTGAACCAAACGTTTTATCTAATCACTCAATACGTAAGAACGTAAGGCATTTCGTGATATTTATGTTGTAATTGCTAAGAAAACAGTTCAGCAATGTTCATACTGTGTAGGAATTGCATCCATATTAATTTACACGTGATAACCTCATTTAGCAGCAGACTCAATTTTTTGTTGGGCAACATCCTATATATACTGTGTATATATATTAGAAAAATTATCTGGTTAAATTGAATACATCGTGCCAACCAACTTTTATCTATAGTCTCGTAAAATCATGAAATTTATTCGTGATCGTAACATTATAATTGCTCTACTTTCTTTAAAGTAAGTTTACTACATGTAGTGTTAGCGTCTAGCTTTTCTAAAAAATGAAACCGTCTACCCTGCAGATTGTTTACAGTGCATAGTGACAGTAGTTGGTATTAAACTTGTATTAGTCTTACAGAACTTAATACTAACCCATTTGTGTAATTAATAAATGTAATATTATTAATAACACGTCGTATTATAATCCCATTGAATATTTGAAAGCTTATATTCATGAATAATGATATTCATAGTCAAATTAAATAGAATCCCCTTAGGGATTTTTTCCCAACATTTTCCAACAACAGGCAAAAAAATCAATAGGGCTCTCGATTTGAACTAATTACTTTACGATACAGATCATAAGAACATGACGCTTTCGTTTCAAAATATTTTTTAATCTTGTTAATGATCGAATAGAAATCTATTTACAAAAGCTTCAGTGGTTTGAGTGACGTTATACTTATTAGTATCACTATAACAAATGATATGAACCAGATTTGATAATCATCATGGACAAAAATCTATGTAGGCAATATTACGTTGTTATTGGTGGTAGAATTTTCTGATTGCTTCCTTAACGTTGTCTATAACATTGTGAGATAGGTTCACATGTATTCTGACTGATGACGTCTATAATTAATGGTATCCTCCTTTTCCGTATCCTTTATCGCCATGATTATAATCGTAGTATTGTTCTCCGTATCCTCCATATTTGTCTCCCCATCGTACCTGAAAGTCATGCAAAATCAACACGTTTGAATTTAAGTCATAACTTGTTAATGGATGATAATACGGACCATTTCATAATATCTAGAATTGGTTTCATGCACAGCGATACACAAATCTAACAGCAATTTGTTAATAAATATGCAAATATGCATTGTGATCTTAGTCTTACTCTTATTGCAAACAATGTTATAAAAATGATAAAAATGATTTTTTTTTAATGAAGGTTAAAATATATTAGGGTCGCCCTGTATATTTTATTGTGGCTAGTATATTTGAGCATCTTCAGCCTATTTTCAAGAATCTTTCATGAAAGTAAGCCATATATACATGTGTGGACGATTTGTTATTGGTAGCAATATATTTTCATTCTAAAAACTTGTTAAATAACATTAATTATTCATTACCTTGGTTTTAAAATTGTGACCCTTTCCAACTTCGTGTCTTTCTTGAAAATGATAGGGATTTCCTCTTTTATATCCAAATTCCCAAGCGCCGTAATATGGCACTGCTCCGTACCTTATGGTATTAGAAATTAAAAAAATTGGCGGCTTGTTGTTTTACACAATCGAATTTAAAACTATAGTAAGGAGTACTTGTGATAGTAAACATTTTCTAACTTACTGATAGTTGGATCCGCCGTAGCCCCCGTGACCTGTTGCAGATGTATCCAGATCTTGTTTGTCGCCATAAACAGACAGAAAAATAGCTGCACATATCACCATCAATTGTTGTGTCGCCTAGAAAGTCGAAATAATTTTTATGATTTAATAAGTGTTTGTTCATCAGTGGTATAACACAGCATTTCTCTGGAATATTTTTCATCATTTATCTCCATAAAACTGGACGATTTTAAAAATTATTTCTGAAGCATACCAAGATAAATTGGAAATCATCATAGATCGGATATTTAAGAATATCTGGAGGAAATTTAAGTTTTAACTTAATTCGGTGTATACTCATCGAACTGTTTTATAATGTCTTCACTTTCATAACGTCTTAATTTTTTAACTTTGCTTGAACTAAATCAGTACAATAATTTTACAATATTTCCTTCTGCTATACATTTGGATTTTTTAACAATGCGGTGCCTATAATTTCAGTGCCCATACGTGTGCCTACAAGTAATCAGTTATAGCAATGCTAGCTTACCATATTTGTTATTTTGTCGCCAAACGTCTAGGATAATGTTTTAAACGTCACCCGGTGTTTTCAGGCATCAAATGATTACATTTTTATGCCACATATTTGCCTTTTATACTTCCAAATTTTTTTTAGTAAAATCAAAAAATGCTTCGTGATGTTTCGATATCTTGTCATCTGGGTCATTCGAATGGCTTGGTCGATTATTTCTCATATACTTCCTAATCCATTACTTGTAAATGTATAAGCAGTGTAAAGGGTGAGATTCTTCTCATTACGGGTACGTTTTGTTGAAGTCATAAATGAAGCGAATCATTTATGGTCGATTTAAAGGTTACTAAACTTGCTGTGTATCCCTGAGTTCAATATTTCTTTTTTGTAAAGTACAGATTTACAGCTAAAGAAAAACATATTGAGCTCGGGAATATAATGCGATACTTTACATTACATCCAGTACCAAATGTACAAAATGTTTATTTCAACTATGCTGCTCTTGGTCTGAAGGACAGTTTTCGAAAAAAAAAATTGTATTCCAAGTTTTCCCCATATTTATATTTGATGCCATGTAAAACCTAGCTTAAGCTTTCTTTATCTGACCTAACCAAAACTAATCTAAAAACGTTATTTTATTTCGCTGCCCCTATGCAGTGGCAATCACTGCCAATCTACGAGCCGTTAGGAGAAAATCACCATATTATTGTGTCTATGACAACACAGCAGTGCATAATGTACGGTAGAGCCAACAATTGTTAGTAAAAAGGACCCTATTAGAATAACCACGATTATTATACGAGTATTTGGCGCTGTAATCAATAGAATTGAAAATGACGCCTATGCAAGGAAATACTTAATATCTTCTACTACAGATCCTCATGATACCAAATCACCGATTCCAGCGCTTATAGAGCCGCCAACTGGCATTCCCTGTCAATTTATGGAATGAATTAATTAAATTTATAAGTTCTTGTACAGTTTTCCAAAATTAGTGTTCCTTGTAACGAAGTTTTTTAACTTAATCTTTTTAATGATGATGGCAAGGACATTTTGTATGTGTGTTATGCACCTCTGAACTTGCTTTCGATATGAGTACGTATTTTAATGAGAAAATGTGCATTTTTTTTTAAATGCCCCATTGAGAGCTTTATCATAATTTTTTTTTTTGCTAACAACTCCGATAAATGTCAGGCGTATTGGTTGGCTGACCAGTGCATTGCACCTGATACGCTTGGATTTCTTTCGAAATATGGATATCTGTTCATATCACACAGGATCACTGACCCTTACTATTGCATAAGCGACAATCCTTGAAATATTCAAAAGGAACCATCGCATTCGTGATCTACTTTGCCTGTCGCATAAATATCTCAGTCTCAATGGCGCACTGACGGTAGGAACTTGAACTAGATTCCTACATTTCATTTCATGCATACAGTAATCAAATATCCCACCTTCTTGTGTGCTTTCAAAGTCTAATTTCCGTCGAGAGTTAACCTGAAAGCAGATTTCTCTTCTTGAGCGACCTGGATATTGTCGAAATGGGATATTCGTTTTTTTCATTTCATTTAAAGCGCTCTGGCTGGAGATATATTCGCTTGTCTTGAATTAATGCGCTCGTCCATGCAAACTATGCGAAAAGTTTAAATTATTCTTAACATATTTGTCCTGTGTACGTGTGCAAGTTATTTGTAACAATAGACGTAGGCTGATACAGCGATGTACATGTATCTAAATGTACACTGTTTTTAAATAGATTTGCAAGCTGCATAAATTTTCAAATTTCATTATAGTGTTCTTTATAAAATGTTAATGCAGGCGCCAAAATTATATCGTGTAAATTTTTTTCTGAAGCATCGTGTACCTCGTACATAACAAGTAAATCTCAATAACCCACACAAAGTGATACATTTCATACCAATTTTATTCAAGAATCATTGACTTTCTACTTTATCTAAAAAGTATCTAGTTTAGACCGTCAAAGAAACAGTTTTCGGGTATTTGTCCTTGCATTAATAAGGGCGTTCTCCGTGATGCCCATCATAGCCTCCATCACCATAGGCATTGTTTTCTCCGTATGTCTTGGAGCCATGTTTGTCTGTAACAGTGGCTCGGAAACCACCTGGATGATCCGCCACATAATCCACCCGGCGCAAGCTTCCATCTGCTTCCATAAGGTAGTATGTTCCCCGAACCGAATTGCCAGAACCACTCTCTTGTCGTCCTTGGTAATTACCATATTTAGGATCCTCGACAGCGTAGCCGAAATCGTGATTATGGCCCTAGAATTAAATGTAAGCAATATGAATGCATCTTATAGGCGAGTGATGCAATTGGTTTCTGAAGTTTCTTGTTTATTTTTGAACTGTAGATTCTCATTATAGATTTCAGTAAACGATCACTTAAACAATGTAAAAACTAGGTTTCACAGTATGCAAAGACGTGGTTATTCTCCATCAAAGTACTGCTTAATTATAATTGCTTCGTATCTGTATAAATACTCACGTTTAAATTAACAAACGAATTGGACACCGCGTTGTGTCCACCACCATACCCTACTGGTCCACTATGTCCTACATAATCGTACTGTGGCATGGCATTAGCAATACCAATGGCAGCAAGCACAGTTAGTAATACAACCTGAAATGATGAAATCATAATATATTGTATGAAATACTGTATAGCCATTAGTTAATTACTAAAAAAAAGCATCTATTGAGAACCACCGAATATCACTAATAAGAAATTATTATGGTTTTGGACTACTCCAGGTTAACATAAAGCACAGTAAGAGGGAATGTTATCCATTGTCACTTTTTGCAGCATAAAGAAAACTGGTACGATTTTGGCCCTGGATAACTAATGTTATTCAACAAGCCAACTTAATTTTCTGTGTAACATCCTCATACCTTGATTCCCATTGTTGAGTCGATCTGGACTTTTCTTTGGACCGGTTGTTCTTCAGTGTTGTCTGGAGGAGTATCTTGTGGCCGAGCTTATATATACCTGCTTATGGACACGGATTAATGTCTAGAATGTGAATTTCGTAAAATAGGGAAGGGGGTACATAAATAAAAAAGGGTAAGTTACGAAGTTCACAACCATATTGGCTTTAGACAATGGTGAGACGAGGTGCATTGCGAACAGCGACATGAATATTGATATGCAATATCAATTTTCTTTGAATATTTTTATTTAAGATTGTATTTATTATTGCAAAAATGCATGAGGCATGACAAGGATTTGAATTTTCCGGCAGCATATTTTCTGTGTTATCATATTTCTTTTATCGATTAACTTTCCTTTTTTATTTATGTTTTGAAATATTGTCTGTAAGATAATCATATTTTCCATGAAACCGCAGGTGGTGCAAATGGGGTTCCATATGTACTGTATATGGGAAATATTTTGACACTATATAAGCAGGTGCTAGCTAGCTACTCTCAAAAGTTTATTTTTAAATTAGTCATATCTTTAATCTGGGTCCCTTTCGGTACATTGGCTGAATTTTTCATTCCTTCTCAATGGAGTATTGCAGGTGTATCCTGTGAAATTCGTATTTTTTTTCTTGGTTACATGTATGCAAGCCATATTCTGACATGCCAACTCTTTGAATTGGCATGCCAGCTGCTCGGTGTTGTAAGTAAGTCTTTATTTCAGTTTATTTGGAGTTTTTCATCGCTTTACATGTGTTTAATTTTACATTATTTCAGTGGTATTTTATGAAATTGTCATCGTAATAACTAGCTCAGAGCTTAAAAAGAAAAATGTGATCACGCTCGTTTCTTTATATCACATTGTTTATTGCAAGAATCTCTGGGCTAGCACGGTGGAAAATTGGTGCAAAATATTAAAAAGAAAACTTAATACTTCAAAATGAATATCACTGGTAAAATACAATGTAGCTGACACAGTTTGTAACATAACAGGTCGAGACTTCTGAATAGGTTAAACGCCTATCATATTCATTTTGAACAAGGTACATGTATAACATAAGGATTCGAAATACTCTTTAAAACAGTTTACCAATTATTTTCGCCAAGGTTGAAAGGGTTAACTGTTTTGCGAAATTTGGTTCAAATTCCCATGAAGTTACATGCGAGTGTGTGCCAAATGCATTGTGCCAGCATTTGCTGTTATGCTATGTATGCTCTAAATTGTATAGAATTGTTGAGAAAGCTCTTACTACAGCTTTTACTATAGTTTTGTCATGCGGTAAAGGTATTTTACAACACAGGTGCTAAGATTAATTACCAATTAGAAAATTGCGTTAGATAAATTGCCATATAAAATATATTTACACTGTATGTTTGACTTTGTTAACAAATAAGGTTTTATGATATTTCACTTGAATAATTGTGCTGGTTTGAATGTAATGTCTCTTAATTTAGTAGATAAAAGAGGCTAATTAGTCTGTTTATCAAAAATAATGGAACTACTTGGCTTCGTTTTAAATCACTTATTACCTTCATTGTTACACAAATAAAGCTTCAGGATTTTTCAGCTGTTAACTAACGTATAGAAAGATTTTACATACATGTACATTAAATGAAAGTGGACATGATTGATTGATAATTTGTTAGCGTTCCAATTTTATTGTCATTCCATTAGTAAGATGCTGCCACTTTGACCTTAACCTGGTTATGTAATAGCTTATGGTAATACCACCAGGTAACTTCACTTACTGATAATAGGGTACTGAGTTGAATGACGGGGTTGCGTCCTTGTGTAATATTTGAACTTTGCCAGCAGTCTGACGCACCATCAAAAAATGTTTATAATGAGTCTTTATTGGGGCATCAAAATGGCTTAAGTCAGGAATTTGCAATCATTAGCCTGCTTATTGTGAACCCATTTAAAACGAGGTTATTCTTTTACATTAGGCTACTGTTTGTTATGCATGCATTTAGTGAACTCTGACTTTTCTAGCCTATTAGCATTTTAATTAATAATATGTACAGTAACTGATCAAAAGGTCTGCAGGCCTTGGCTAACTCCATATTATTTTACATGTAAATCGTCAAGTTTTATGATCAGTAACCGATTATTGCTAATAATAGCCTAATTGATCTTTACAAGTCACGTACTAATCGAGTTGGTCAATGAAATCAGATTAAATGGAAATAATCGTTAAATGACACTTTTATTTCTCGTTGAAAATCAGAATAAATATCACATTTGCAATACAAAGTAAGTGGTCAACAAAAAATAATAATTCTAAACTTAATAACCGCCACCTCCATGTCCACCAGCGCCACCACTTCCATATCCGGTGTTACCATAGTGTTTGGTTCCATGTTTATCAGTGACTGTGGCCTGAAAGCCCCCTGGGTGAGTGGCTGTGTAGTCCACTCTTCTCAAGCTTCCGTCCGCCTCACGCAAATAGTAAGAGCCGGACACTGCATTGCCATGGCCAGTTTCTTGTCTTCCATGATAGTTACCATAATGAGGAGAGGCGACATCGTGTCCAAAATCGTAATTATCATAACCCTGTGCGAAAATAAATCAATGCAGTGATTTAGAATGAAGTAAATCTTATAATCAGCCTACGTCTTCATTTGTAAGTAATGTTTGAGTCTCTGTACACTTTGACTTTGATGGGAATTGACCAATCCATTGCCACCTCCATATCCTCCTCCTCCTCCTCCATAACCACCCCCGCCGTGACTTCCACCGCCATATCCACCACCTCCACTTCCGTAGCCACCAGGTAGCGCCTTAACAGCCACCAAGGAAATGATCGCAACGAACGAAAAGCAAACGATGAAATTCATCTGAAAATACATGTATAAGAAATCTTTCTTAGACAAAAACACTGTTGTACACTGCAAAATATTCGGTTAGTCTCATTTCTCCTGAGAAAACGAATGTTGCATTATGATCATGTGCATTATGAACTATAGGTGCACTTTCTTACCTTGTTATAGTTGGTACTGCTGAATGTTGACTGATATCTTTGATTTATCGACCACCACCTTATATACCTTCTCGAAACTTTCCTTAATAATAACTAATCGTAATTTGGGGGAAAAATAGCTTCTCGCCAGTTAAGTAATCGGGCCACAAATGTTAACAACATTTGTGTAAATTCCTGTTTATTGTGTTTATGACCACTGACTCAGTAACTCTGAATGCGTTCCCCATGATTCGATTCACGCTTATAAACACTTCATGCTTGTCGAATTTACTTATCAACTAAGTTGCATATATGTATGTTCACTAATTATACTAAAACTAAGATTACAAGATAAATTATATTGTCTTATGTTATTGGAATTTCATGATTGCAATGGTGGTGAAAACTTATGAAAAATAGCATAGATCAGGGTGTCCAAAACATATCTTTACAGCAGAAATACTCAGCCAACGCTTTATTGAGAGATAATATCCGACGCCCTGTAAACAATTGTATGTATAGTCGATAATATGCTGTGGATAATTGCTTTAGTTAATTAAATGACGGGACTCATAAAATATATAAGTTTTTTGTTTATTGGGCTGTTGAATTTCACCATTTGAACTCTATTTAAAATAATCATTTTTGCTTGTTCGCAAGAATTCTTTTCGGTTAAAGCATTGTCTATGGTCAACGCACTTTGTGTCTTTTTACGTGAATTACCATTTGTTTAGGAAATTTGTAATGATGGGAATAACCCTCATAAAATTGGATATTCTATAGACAATAAGTTTATCGTTGAAAAAAGCAGTACTGTCACATTAAACTGTGCACACAAAAGTTTGATTTTATCGATTGCAATTCTATCCTTAGAAAAACATTTCGCCGCAAAAGGTTTTAACGACAAAACTTCACAAACGTGCGTGTGTATTTATCTTCCTTATGAATATTAGCATGTGTTATTGTCTTCCTCGGAATAAAATTCGAAAACTTCAGCGTAATACAAATTTAAGGTACATTTTATTGGGGAATACGAGCAAACATGTTTTTGTTCATGGTATTGTTATTACCATCGTTTATAGCCCATTAAAAAGCAATGGAATGACTTATTGATATGAATTTTACCATTGCGTTATATAGGCCAGAGTTGGTCATCAATTACGGGAATGCTGTTATAAATCCGGCTCGAGTAAGAACTCATAAACTGGGCTTTTCCTAACGCTCATTGGCTAACAGTGGTTGCCTGGTATTAGGGGCAGTTAAGTCTAAAATTATATGATTTGGTGATTTAAGTTTGGTTAGAATAAACACAAGAAAGTACAAATAAAAGGAACACGTCCAACAACTATAACTGCGTCATATTTATATACCAGTGAAATAGAGTTGAAATATATACGTGTTGTGCTCGTTTACATATACTCTCGTATATCAAAGTTCATCCATAATTACCATTTTCAAATGATAATATAAAAAAATATTGGTCAGGGAAATAAACGTTAATATTGAACTTGATCTACCTATGGCACGTCTAAATCCGAGATGAAAGTATTGTGATATCAAACATATTAGTACATAGTTCCCAGAATTTCGTTTTTAATAACAAATTTATTAAAATCATACTCTTGTGTACAAAGTATATGTACATGTATGTACATGTACGTCAGAGCTTTAAACTCAGTTGAACGGAATTTCTAAATTATTCATACGTAGCTCATATTAAGAATAGACGAAGAATTCTCCTTAACCAAACAAGACTTTAGATATTCTCGAGATGCCTTGCAATAATCAATTAAATCAATTGAAACACATTTATAACTTGTACTTAAATGACACTTTTATTTGTTTTTTTAAATTCAAAATAAATATCACATATAGTACAATACAAAGTAAGTGAACATCGTATACAATCAATTTTACATTAACATTATGGAAATATAATAA
>JAQFYZ010000093.1:0-75344 GCA_034695085.1 Cylindroiulus punctatus
ATGAAGCAGTTAATTCTGCGAAACGTCGTGCAGTATGGATGTATAATTCTGGCTGTGATTGAATTTCTTTATTATTCCATATTGGAAAGCATCCAGACTTCAAAATCCAATTAAGTGAGGTGCTAAATCCAAGCCATGTGAAAACTGACATTTTCATCTAGACAAATGACGTCATAACGTTGCATATCGTATTTCGGTGCAGACAAAACAACGTCACTCGAATGTACATCATTCGACGCCTTGTTGGTGGCATTCTACTGATGCCAATACTGAAAGTTGGTGACCCTGATGAAAGGTGGTTCCTGCATCAGAAAATTACGGAGAAATAAATTTGTTTGGGATGCCGAGAAGCCATGTTCTTCGGTGTGTTTTCAACAGGTCATTAAATTGTAAAAAAGCGCTCAATGGTCAGGTGGGAGTACAAATATGACCATTGCGTGCAGCTGTTCCAACACGGAATTGTCTTATTGATTCATTTTAACAATTAAGGTCCCCCTCCCCCGCGCTGGTGGAGCGTGTGCGATATGCAAAACTGTTTCAAATGGTCAGAGATTTGAGCCCGCCATTCCAGGCTGGACATTCGGAGTGGACCGCCACGGATTTCCACCGGTTCCGAAGGACCGTTGCGCAACTTACGCTCAACAAGTGTGTGCCGAGGCCCTTCCGGCTGAACCAGGTCCAATGATGGGCTCTCCCGGTGGCGGATTTTGAGGTGTGAATCGGCGTCCGAAATGCTGATCCTGAGGTACAGGTCCGGCGGGGACTTCACCAGGCGACTGAGGGAAGTGAACGAGCAGTCGAACGACTGTTTCGTCAAAGTGCTCGTCTTGGGGATGTTCGCCACCTTGGCAGCTGTCAGCTGCGTCTACTACATGCAGGGCCGAGGCAAGTCCGTGCGGGGCCAAGTACTCGCCCCGCAGCTCCAGATGACCATCACGCACCAGGACCTCCTGGCCTTGGATCTGCCCACCAAGCTCGACTCGGTGGTCAGTCGGTCTGGAAAAATCCGTCTTGGGGTGGGTTTGGAAATGCGTCCAGCACCTTTGAAACTAAAGTTCACACATTAGCCAGTTTCTATTGTTTCCATAAGTTGCATATCCTGATGTAGATCATGATGCCCTGCATGCACTCTCTTATAGGGACGTTCTAGCATTCTGTCATCATCTGTTATAGCCAAATGATGACAGGTGACTACGGAAGCGAGGAGAAACCTGGGAACACGAGACCAAATGATGCACTAAGTGCTACTTTGAGATACCTGCAGCTAAGCGAAGTCATGTTTTGCTTGATTTGAGTATTCTCGACTTGGGAATGGGCACTTAGGCCTGGTTCATGGCGCCTCAAACCGAACCTCATCAGTCGCTGCAAATGGCATGTAAGCAGATTAAACAGGCTTAGCATGAAATGAGCACATGTCTTCCTGTTTCCTGCGTTTGTCGTAAATCTTTAAAACCTGATGAAGGGATGTTCCCCAGCCCTCAGAGCAGGCGCCATTGCAAACATATGTGGAAAATACAGTGCATGTACATACAGTATAATTATGCTGTATCTGGCTTCAGCAAACTCACGGACTTTCACAGACTATGGTAAATCTTGTAACCTTTGGGTCCACTGCAAGGTGACAAGTATCAAGAATCATAGTAACATGAAGTATTTAACTTCATTAACTCGAGATGTGAGCCTGGGCTTGGATGGTTCAGTTTACAACCCATTTTGCCTACGAGTCCATGATGAATTTTTTATTTTTCAAAATGCGCATTTGCTCGAGTACATGAAATAATTTTTTTATCTAAAATGAAGACCAGTGATGACGTCATCACTGAGGGGGGAAGTGCGAAACAATCATGATGAATGAATGGGTATACTCCCAAATCCAGGATTTTGTGATGACATCGCACTTGCTCATTGCCTTTCAAACGGCTTAATTTCACCTAATGTGTGTACGCGACACCCAGCGAGCCAGTGTTTTACGTGTACGTGTAATTTCACTAGAACAGCTACCAGGAGCATGACGCAACCGTCGGCCCTCGCAATATCGATTGTCAGCGGCCGAAACGCGCTCGCACTGTCATGCTAAATCAACACGCATAAAAAAGGCCGGATGATTACACTACCTGCCATAAATATTAGATTACAACAGGTAGCTCGTAATCGCCTCGAAATTAGAATGGAAAGGAATGCTCCAAAATGGCGGCCAGGGGGGCGGCAGCAGAATGCGTTCGAATAGAGCAAAAAAAGTGAAAACAAAAACGTCATCAACTCACCAATTTACGATGTCAATTCATTCTTCATCCGGTCGTCTAATCATAGTTTTTTCATCACACCATAAAACCAGCGCATTTACGAATGAAATCGACGCAGATTCCGATTGAGATTTGAGATCCGATCTGGCAGCGTTCGAATTTTCCTCTCTTTGGAATTTCCTGCCAAAGTTGGAATCCGGAAGTGACGTCACGAGCGCGCGCCGGAAAGAGCCCACAAGGACGTTCGAAATAAACAAAAACAAGACGAGGCGTTGTGGGCGTTTTAAAAAAGCTCGAAAAACGAGCAAAAGTTGGCGAAATGTTTTCGTTTTTCTCGTTAAAAGCCCTGCTCTTGTTCCTCCTGTTGTTGCTGGTGGTGGGCTGCACCATCTTCACCATGCAGGGCATGCTGCCCTCGACCGACCCCGACGTCCTTGAGCAAATCGATAGCGACTCAGCTGCTATAAAACCTGACGCAGGAGCCAAAGTTCGTAGTTTTCACTCCTGGAAAATGTCCGGCAACGTCGTAGTTCCGTCGCTGGCGAGGGCCGACCTGCAGACCGAGAAACTGGGGACGCTGTTCGACGTGCGGAGCAAAGACGTGAAACTGGTGCACAAAAGGGTCAGCGTGATGGTAAGGTCCAGGGTTCAAACCACTGCAGACGACCCTGCGGGGTCTCGACCTTATAATCGAATATTCAAATTATTGACTGACGTAGTCCACATCCTCAAAATTAATTACCATAAACTGCGTACAGGGCAAGGGCAAGGCCATGGGCTAGAGGCATAATCATGACTAGTACAGCCGCGCACAAAAATTTGCGTTTAGTGTTAGCATTATCTCGCTCTCCCATGTTCACATTGACTGATAGCATACATGTATGTCATGGAAGTCTAACACAAAATATTGCGTATACATAATTCTTGAAACTGATTAGTTGTACAGCGCGTGGCATATATTTTGTGTTTAGACGGCGCGTATTTGAATTTTAAAAGCGGCACGAAAAATAGTCAATTCAAGCTCCATGCTCTACTAACTAATCCTAACAATATTGAAACTTGCATCTACATGTAAATAATATGGTTACCCCCATGCTCAATGCATGACATATCCATTTTCAAATGAACTTTACTGTAAGGTACCATGAAAATGCCTTTGTGAAATGCACAAAAACTGTTTAATTCAACACAGTACCCTTCTGTCAGGGGGTTATTGTATGGGGTGTAATCTGATGGCAAGCAATCCATTAGACCAGCAGTATGGATGCGAACAGGCTCAGATGTAACAGATCATCGAAAGATTCCCATTACCATGAAGTTGGTCTACATATCACCTCAAAATTCAGTTTGCATTTTTGAGGATGGACTCCCCAACCTCATAAACGAGGGATCTCTGGATAGGTTCACGTTCTAAAAAGTTCAATAAACACACTGACCTGAAAGTCGACCTTTCTGCTTTCTTTTAAGGGCCGTGACATGTTCTACCGCGAGGCCCTGCCTCCGGACGATGTGATCCGGACCAATCAGAATGCCGTCCTCCTGCACGGAAAAAACTTCAAGTCGCTGACCTGGGAGAATCTGACGACGATTGGCCTCCTGGCAGCCATGGGTCACCGGGTGGTCGCCTTCGACCTGCCAGGTAAATTGTTTTCCCTGTAAAAAACGTTTCCCACAGTCTGGACCTCACCTCTTGTTGCTGCCCCTTTACAGGATACGGAGAAACTGGTGGCGAAGAACTCGACTTGGACAAGCGAGGCGATTTCCTCAACCAGGCCTTGACAGCTCTTCAGCTGACAGACCCCGTGGTAGTCAGCCCGTCCATGAGCGGCACCTACTCCCTGCCTTATCTGTTCAAATATCCTGGAAAGATGGCTGGGTACGTCCCAGTGGCCCCGATCACCACTGGCAATTACAGTAAAGAGGAGTACGAATCTGTCAAGGTAAGAAAATTAATCGGCTAGTCGAGTGAGGGTTTAAACCTGTTTCATTGGTACTTAGCCTTGAAGCTAATTCTGAAAATCTACCATTGGCGGTGCTCCTTACCGTTAATTGGTGCTTCGTCCTAACATCGCATTCCATTAAGATACTTTCTTCTATTTTGTTGATGCAGACTCCCACTCTCATCATCTACGGCGAGCTCGACAAGGAGCTGGGCAAGTTTTCGGCCGAGCACCTCGGCCACATTCCCAACAGCAAAGTACAAGAGCTGAGAGACGCCAGGCACCCGGCCTACCTTGACCAGCCGAGGACATTTCACACGCTCCTGTACAATTTCTTCCTGATCCTACGAAGGAAATAAGACCGCGCGTCTAGCCTTTTCCCCCGATGCCAAGCTGGCCTCGTCATGCATTTGGTGCTACACGTATATTTACTGTGCTCGCCCATTACGAATACCTGGTGGTATCCACGGGCATGGGCTTGAGACGTCCTCTAATGTAGAGCTCGCCACGCACGAGGCCAACTTGGCATTGCCGACGGTTCAACCGCGCGGGTTAAAAAATGCAGGCCTTTTTCCTAGCAGTTTTCCAGATAACGAATAAAACTATTTTCCAGTTTGTATACTGTACCGTTTTACTAATCGTACATTAGGGATGCATTATTACCGGGTGGCCCAAATGCTAGGCATAGGAGGAACCGTAGGTCGCGTCCACCCGTGTCGGAGTGCTCCGCTCCTGCCACTCGTGAATGCGCTGTCGGCTAGAAGAACAATCGAAAAACGTAATTAGGGGACGCAGATTCAAAAAATTGGAAAGTCCTCCTGCGCGCAATGCCATCCTGTTCCTTCTCAACTAACTTTTTACTCTAGGAGCAGCAGTTTTAAAGATTTTAACGAATCGCGCCAGGTGTATAACCTCTAGTCTTTTGCCAGCAACTTAAGCTTGCGCCAACATTGCATCGTTGTATGAGCATATCCCCAACTCTTTTTTTTGCAATGGTTTGTTGGAAATTTCTTTTTATGCTAGCTGTGTGCCCCATGAGACGTCTATGTACTGCTGCATACCTATTAACATCGAGATTACATTGCAAGCACTCCATTTTTCAGTGTTTTTTGCAGGCATAATGGCATTGGCAAGGAATCGTGTGTTGATCGAGGCCCAATTTCATAACAAATGAGGAGTTGATGAATCTGAGAGCTGGCTGTGAGGTTTCCAGGTTTTCCAAGCTAGAATCATTTCATAGCAACCTCAACTCAATTCAATACACCTACAGACGGCACTTGAACTCCTCACATTCTTTAAATCCTAACACTCCTCATTTCTTATGAAATAGGGCACAGACGCTTCAGCACAGCATGAGCATGAATCCGAAAAATGATATCCCATTTTGACTTTTTCTTAGTGCTTCTCGAGATTTTTAAACCTTTTCTATCATGAACACTTTTCAGCACCCTAAATTTTCAAAACTCATTTTCATCAATTTACAGTGATTGTGGTCAGTGAGCCTTTGAAATTTCCTTCGGGACAGTTTCAAGGTTAGCGGTTTATGGCTGCACCGATCCGATAATTTTTTTAACACCTGGAAAACGCCTTTTCCAGGTTATTATTATTGTGATATTGTGTGCTCGCACGGCCGCATTGTTTCAGCATTTTTTAATACTGGTGGTTTTACTGTTATCATGTACAAATTTCTATATTATTAAATAAATCCAGTTTTCACATTCATTCATGATTTTCGAATGCGAATAATTTCAATGCCGGAGCTCCTCGACTGAATTCAATTGATCTCATAACCCTACTATTGGTTATTCCACGTGGCTGTGGGTGCAATCCACCTTGCCAAATTAACCTGGGATTACCATCAAACAAAGTAATAAACCAATAAACACTTACTTGATGGTTGAATATCCGTTGCCGCTGCACAAAAGAGAATAAAATTAGCATCATGATTGCGCATATCAGCAGCATTGCAGCACAAAATCAGCTGCCAAAACTAATAAAGGATGTGGGCGCTTACTTTGTGTCAGCTACTGGTGCGGGACCACGGACGACTTGATCTGAAATGAAAATTAATTTTTTTAAAATTTCAAATACGCGAATGATGGCTGTTGAGAAATCGTTCAAAGAGCATTCCACTCACAGACTGTTCGCTGGACTTTCATCATGGCTTCTCTAAAATAAGAAAAATAGTGAAACAAAATTTAACATAGATTTTGGAACCGGACCAGTGACCCATATTTCTGTATTTTAAATTTCTGATTTATCTGTAAAAAAGTATTACGAGTATCCAAAAAGGATGTGAGGAATTTTAAATCATTCGATCCCGACCAGTGGCTCCGATCTAATATTACCTTTGCTGCTTATGAAGTCGGCAAATGATGATAGCGCTGACGGTCGACGTGACCACGATCAAAGCGGCAACGACGAGGACACAAATCTCTGCCCAGTTCATTGTGTACAGTTTTCCCTCCTTGCTGCAAGCCTTTTGATAAAAATAAACAACAAAAATTAGTTTGAAAGCACCTAAGTTTGAGGGTCTTCAACAGCATGGTGAATGCGATATAGGTGTACTTACCGCAACCGAATCCACACCATAGTTGTGATAGAGCATGGCTAGCCGGGGTCTGCTAGGCAAGTCTAAGATAGCTTCTATCTCGTCAGACGACAGAGCAGTGTGTCCGTTGAGGAAGTTGAAGCAAAGGCTGTGAAACGCAATGTAAATTAACATGAACAATTTATAGCCAGAACAGTTTGCTGCCCTGATAACGATTCGTTAAAGTGATCAGTGGATTATAAGCAGCTTTCAACACATCTTCTAAAAGGCATGATGAGGCAAGGGTCGAGGTTCCTGAACAATGCAGACGCCAACACTCAGGACATAAATTTCACATCTCGCATCTGAGATTCAAAGTTTAGGTCTCTCAATTTCAACAAATGATTATGCAAATTTTCTGATAATATTGTCAGCATCTGGATAATGACTGTAATTCTATTCATGTAAGAGCGCTCGCTCTTTCAGAGTTTATGAACTCTTACACGAGAGTTTAAAGCACAGATACTGTATATCCATTTTTGTGCATAATTGAGTCAAACCTGTACATGTATTTTGACTCACATAGGTGGCCATGTTATGCACAAATGCCGATAGTCCAACCAGATAAATAGCATTCTCAATTTTGGTAAATATTTTTGGTAAATATTCCCTAATGGGAACTGCTGCGCGGCCATGCAACAGTACATTACCATGTAAGGCCCACACAAGAAAATAACATTACGGACTGAATTGGGGCATACCTTGAAGCGTTCGCCAATCCCTCCTGCGCCGCAAAGTGGGAGTCGTAAAGGTTAACTGTAAGCGGTTGCGACGAAAGCAGCGTCTGCTGTAAATCGCTACGGGAGAGAAAACACCTGTGAATCAACTCTGCTCCTTGCATTAAGTAGATTTAATGTAGATTATCATAGTAGTCGTGCGCACTCACTTTTTAAAACTGGCCAGGGATTTCTGGACCTCCGCCAGAGGTCTGTTAAAAACGAACTTCAGCAATTCTCGTCCCTCCAGCACAAAGATCTGCAGTGAGACAGGTGGTTCGTGAGTTTATGAAATGAAAGAAGAAACACGGATTGTGCACATGTCAGGGAAAGTGCTTACGGTCAAGTTGGTGTCCGTGGTTTTGTTGCCGCTGGTGGCTCGCACGTTCACCACGAAGTAGCCGTTGGGGTAGAGCGACATGGGGTTCATTGTCCGCAACACGTTCCGCTGCAAAACGAAGCCACCGTCCACCGCGTGGGCCTCCACGTCTTCGTGTAGCTAAAGAAATGAGAGGGACGTAGAGCATTTATGCGAGAAAGACATAGCTGCTTTTTTCGACAGATCTTACGTAGGACCAACTTACGAAATAAAAGTTTATTCTCCTCAATTCGTAGACTATCGGCGTGGCTGTCGAGTCTTCGTCCCTCGCTTCAAAAGTAAAAACGTCGACCCCAGGCTCAGTATCGGCTTTTATGCCTGCAAACAGAATTTGTCAAATGAAAACTTCACAGAATGTATTTGAACGAAGACTGCATAGAAAATCTGACGAGCAAAAAGAAATTCACGAAGGGCAAACCATGGTAAATCGCACGCACCTATTGTTGCATTTCCTTTGACGAAAATCGGAGAATTGTCATCAACATCCCTGACCTTGATCAACACCTGCACCATGGACAGATCGGAGGGATCGTAAGCGGTATTGCCGAGTTTCGCTGTTTCGGAGCTCGTCAGCTGCCCGGTCATTTTCCTGACCTGCACGGTCATTTTCCTGACCTGCACGGTCAGCAGATAGGACTGAGTCTCCTCCCTGTCCAGCCGGCCGCGAGAGTATATTACTCCACGGTTATCTGTTGAGCTGTTTATGGCAAAAACCGCCCCCTCGTTTCCACCTGAGAATGAAAGGGAGCATCCTTGAAGACCATGGCACATGAAAGTGTTAAGCCAACCGTTAAGTTTGTGTTGCAAGGCTTACCTATGATGAAGTATTGCACCGCAGCATTTGTGCCTTCGTCTTCGTCGGTGGCTTCGAGCGGATAGCCCACCGCAGTTCCAGATTCGACTTCCTCGTCCACTTCCATTACCAACGGAACGGAGTTCTGCGAAAAAAGGCCGATGCAAAACGTTAAAAGTGATTCCCAATAACGCTCATAAAACCACGTTCACTTGGCTAAAGACCATTACACGTAAAAGTAGCAATTCCAAACTAAGTAAACTGTTCATTACACATTTTTACCTTCGGTCTTGAAAACATTGGTGGATGATCATCCACATCAGTCACGCGAATCTTCAGGAGGCGAGCACTGTGTTGAGCAGGGTTTCCGAAATCTCGCACGACCACAACCACCTGTTGAAAAACAGGAGTCAGTGAAGGATAGCTTGGAACCTGGCTAGAAATCGGGGATTTTTGCTTCGGAACAACTCACCGAGTAGTTGCACTGAGTCTCGTAATCCAATCGCTCCCTTGTGGTGATCGTTCCTCTGAAAGGGTCGATGGCAAAATGCTGCTGATCGGAGTTGGTCGCGCCATCGCCCAAGAAGGAATAGCGCAAGCGTCCGCTGTCTGTCTTAGGATCGTCCGGATCGGACGCCTCAACTAATGTGACGATAGTCCCTTCGGGTGAATTCTACGTAACGCAAAGAGAAGTATGATTGCAGAGCGTCACAATGCAACAATCAAACCAGATCGGACATGCATGAAAACTGAACCGTTTTCAAAGTTCAATTTTTATTTTGGCGCAGTTTTGTCCCCTCATCGAGCCTTGCCGATCAAACTTACCTCGCTAACGGTGATATCTTCCTGGTTCGGCGGTTTCACGAAATTAGGAATTCCATCGTTGGTGGACACGTCAGTGATGAAAAGCAAAAGGTGGACACTAGTGGAAAGGGCGTCCTCATCCCCGTCCTGATCCGAGGCTCGGACGACCACCTTATATGGCTCGATGCGCCCCTTGCCCGACAGTGGTTGACTGACGGTTAGACGTCCGGTCGTTCTGTTCACAGCCAGAAATTCTGGAGCGGACGACGAGATAAAAATCAGGAATTTAAAGTCGTGCCAAAGGTTCTACCCTCTGAATGTGTAAACCAACTTAAAAATAAAAAAACCTTTGAGCTGTGACATGTCGTCGAGCGAGTACACTACATGGGCGCTGCCGCCAGAATCAACATCATCGGCCCTAACTTGCTTGATGCTGAACCCGGGCGCCACAGTTTCTGGTATTATGGCCTGATAGAGGGGCTCCTCGAAAACCGGAGCGTTGTCATTCACATCGGATACTTGCACTACCACCTGTAAGAAATTTGGAAATTCTACTAACTTAAAAGCTAAGATGAAAGAGATTCTAACCTATTTTTATAATCACTCAGTGATACCATGTGGTAATGTGGTAACAAACTCACCCGAGACGATGCTCTTCGTTGATTTCCGTTCCCGTCCGGATTGTCCGTAGCAGTGACTTTAAGGTTATGGGTGGCCTTCGTTTCTCTATCCAAAAATCTTCCCTTTATGATAGAGATGGCGCCCTACATTTATAAAAAATAACCTCGGATTGTTAGAGCATGTCCTGGTTTAAGTCAAGTCAAATTCCTCGGGCCAATCCATTACCGAAACCGGATCGATCGTGAAGATCCCGCCGTCATCGCCACTCAAAGTGTAAACGATTTTTCCAAACCCAAACTGTTGATCTAAGTCCGTAGCTTGAACAACAAGCAGCGTGTGCGGGTAAGTGACGGATTCGGCAACACTCACTTGATACGACTTCAGGGAGAAAAGTAAATTTAGACAAGTCAAAAGCTCGAAGACGCTGTGAGTCTCAAATTGCCGCGAACTCGGATTGTACCTCTTGCGCGAATATGGGGCTGTTATCGTTAATGTCCTGCACGTCTATTATAACCGTAGCTGTGCTGGATTGCAAAGTGCTGCTGTTTTTGCCATCGCTCGCACTGACCCTCACCAAAAACGTTATGTGCTTGGCAGACGATGGTAACGACTCGAAATCCAAACGTTTTTGAAGGACTACTGTGCCTGTAAAGTAAAAGAAGTTAATATTTTGATTGAAATTCTCAGGAAGCCCTAAATAAAAGCCATTAGGTCATGCGACTTACCCATATTTTCGTCCACCTGCACATATCCATGCTCATCTTCCAACTTCTCGAATTTCATGGTGCCGCCACCACTCGGATTTCGGGCCGTCAGCGTGAACAGCACGGAGCGAACGGGTGGTTCCTCGGGAATGCTGTAGATTATCTGCGGCGTGGCTGGCGTCCACGGTGGAGGAAATGAGGGGAACAACTCTCGGACTTGCTCCAAGTAGATCACGACTTCGGCTGAAAATCCGGAACGATTTCATTGAACGTAATCGCTAAACCTCATTATTATCAACATACACAACAAAGTAAGTTGGTCTCACCCGTGGCCATCTGCTCTCCGAAGCGCAAGTTCGCATTGTTGTCCCGGACTTTCGCGGTTAAATACACGACAGAGACGTGCGAATGATCCAAAGGTGAAGTCCTCCTTATTTCTCCGCTCGTGGCATTTATTTCGAACAAGTTCTTGTGGATGCGAAAAACAACTCATGATTAATTAATCAAGAAAGATAGCAGTATAATTTAAAGGCTACAAGTTGTAGTTTACCTTAAACTCGCCCATGGCCTCTTCCAAAATCAATACACCAGCAGTATCCCGTGCCGACACCGCTTCTTCATCGAGGGAATAGCGCAGCAGGTGGTTGCTGTCCGAATCGGTGGCCATAACAGTCACGATGACGTCTTCCGGAGCTGCCAGGGACACGTGGGCGCCGTAATAATCATGCGCGAACACAGGTGGCTTGTCATTGACGTCTTCAACAGTTACGTGGACAATGGTCGTGGCCATCGTGAGCTTGGATACGCCGGCAGCCATGGCTTCGACAGTGATTGAGTATTCGGCCGGCGAATCATCTAAATCGAGCGTGGCGTTCGGAGCTACTGTAATGACGCCCGATGCGCTGATCACGAAGTTGTCTTGAGCGCCCCCCGCAATCCGATACATTATGCTCTCGTCGTCGACGCGAGTGGCCACCGCTACCACCTGAATCACGTTGCTACCTATAAAATATTATTTAACTCAGAACGCAAGACTGCGTAGCGATCAACTTGCAAGCACATTATGAAACACGTGAAGATGAAATATGAGCCACATCTTACCCTCGCGGTCCGTTTCCAGAACCGAAGCATTGTAAACTGGATGCACGAAGAATAACCTACTCTCGCCCATGTCCTGTGAAGCAAGGTGCAAATAGTAATATGATGCAGTTATGAGTAGGAATAAACGTTTTCTTGAAATGGGAAAACTAAGTGTCGCCTATGGGCTACACACACTTATAGTGAAATTACCGTCACAGTTATAATAATGTAGGCAGCTCCTTTCAGAGGCGGCGAGCCCTTGTCCTCGGCGGTGACGTGCAAATTGATGAACTGCGCTGTGTCAGAAGCTTGAAGAGGTTTGCGGAGAGTAATTTCTCCAGTAACTGCATCGATCATGAAGGTGTCGGCAGGGGAACTGTGATTTTCTTCGAGCCTGTACGTGATCTCGTTGTTTCCATTGGCGGGGCCGTCATTATCTGTGGCCTAACCAGTACACAAACACTAGTTTAAATGACGACAAAACTCGATGAATGTTTTAGCTAAATGTAGCAGGCCTTCAATTAGAACCTTGCTAATCTACAACGAATTTTTGGTTTATGAATTTCCGTTGATCAGAAAATCTGTCACAAACCTTCATGATAAGAGGGGGAGATAAATGCAGGGTACCGGCGTGGACATTGCGAATTACTTCCCGTTGGGTAAAAATGGGTGGGTTGTCATTGACGTCCTGCACAGAGATGATCAGGACAGCAGCAGCGGACCGACCAGAGCTGTCTTGAGCTATGCACGTCAGCACAAATTCAGCACGATTTTCGTAGTCCAAACACGCCAGTGCTCCACAGTCAGCTACACTCAGCTCTCCAGAAGATGAATTCAAACTAAACCTTTAATGCAAACAATAATTTTTGTAACAACCGAAAAATGCTAGATTGTTCGAAACAATAACATTGCCTAAGATCGACATTCTCACCATTCGGCACCAAACCCTACAAGAGAATATGAAACCTGGCCATAAATTCCTGAGTCTTCGTCCATCGCCTGAACACTAGAAATAATCGTTTCCGGAGAGGAATTTTCGTCAACCTTAAAACTGTATTTGGGCTGACTGAAGACAGGGTCGTTGTCGTTGGCATCAAGCACCGAGACTTGAACTGAAGTGTGGCTCTTACGTCCCAGTTCATCCGAAACAACCAACTTTGAATAAAATAATATTTTGCCATAATCATAGTATTTGTAAATCTCTGGCAAATATGACTAACCGGCTACATACCCTGAAGTTATACAGCCGCTTCTCTTCCGATTCGTAATCAATCAGTGTTGTGTTCATGATCTTGATGCTCACAGGGGTCATTTTATGTGCAACTTTAGGCTCAACGTCAAACGCTAATCTTGAATTGTCTTCACTTTCCAGGTGAATGTTGAATCGTGCGTTAGCATCCTGTAAGAAGCTCGTTAACAGTCTTTCATAAAAGTTGAAACTGGAAGTGCGGGTAATTCCCTCAATCTTACCGAATCAATGTCATTGGCCATCAAGCTCAGTTCACTGAGAACCAAATTCGTTGAAACGTCTTCGGACACCAAAATTTCAATGTGATCGGTGGAGAGCTGTGGTTGGTGATCATTAATATCTGTAAGTGTCATAAAAAATGCATTGCTGAAAACTCGGCATAAGAAGATGCCATGCAAACCTCACGTCACATGCACACGTCTAAAAAACTACATGACACCAAATCGTGAAAATGGAAAATGTTCTAACCAGTCACTAAAATAATTACGGATGCGACAGAACTGACATCATTTTTTCCGTTGCTGTCCACCTCCACCGCCTAAATATAAAAATTAATTTTTAAAGACTCAGGAAGAGGGAAATTGCATAGTCTTGCAGAAAACTGCAAGATCGTCAGTAAAAAATGCAAAAAATCTGTTCACCTTGACTTGAAATGTGTACTGGCCATCATTCTTTGCCAGAAGCTCATCTTCGCGATTCAGAATGTTGTCAGTGGTAGCAACAGTGGCGGTATACAATCCTTCGCTGTTGTTCGTAACGGACAAAATTTTGAAGTAACCATTTTCATCTGAAAAGAAACGTAAAGGAGATCCATGAATGTCTATAAAAGCGCAGTCACCTTCACAACTATGGGTATTTACAAAACTAAAAACTACCAGTTAGCACAACATCTAGAGGTTTAGGATTTCCCTTGTCCCCATCTTGAACCAAAATGGTCAGCACCGACATGTCCTTCAAAAAAGATAATTACATTCGATTGTAATACGAAAACTTTTAAAGACGTCGTAAAGTTCATCATTTTCTTACAGGAGGAGTTCCTTCTGCTAAGGAAGCGAAATAGGGAGCATTAAGAAAAACCGGTGGCTGATCCTGTTTATCTTTAACTTCGACAATGATGTTAACCAAAGAACTTTTGCGATTTGATAACCCCATGTCCTGAAATAAGTGGAAGGGATTAATATGCCTCAATTTTTCCTCCTTTGAACAAAAGTTAAATTTCCGAGAACTACTGAAATTCGAGCCAACGAACCTCTGCTTTCAGTGTCAGAATATACATCGACCCCTCTTCATAGTCTAGTTTATTTTTCAACGTGACCAATCCTTGATACTGGCCAGGAGCACGCTCTCTAACACTGACATCAAACAGCTGGCATGCTTCAGGGCTCTTTAAAAAAAATGCAAAATTCAAGCCCCCCTTCATCCAAAGTGACAAAATTTATTCATAATGGAAATACTCACCAAATGCTCCACACATTCTAAATTAATCTCAGCATTGATGCCAGCATCTTTATCAGTAACCATAATACCGTCAAAGACCAGCTCTCCAACGCTCGTTGTCTGCAAAACGATGTTAATCGTTTATGACTATTGTTAAATTTCATGCAAATAAGCAAAATTTTATACGAATTGCCTACTTCATCAACGGTAAAGACGTAAGGTACATTTTGAAACCTGGGAGTATTATCATTGGCGTCCAGAACAGCAATTTGCCTTTTGATGTGAATCTAAAAATTGGAATAGAAAATAATTCGCAAGCTTTCATGCAATTTATTGGATATTAAACCCGGTAACAAGCTCAACATACTGTGTTATTTGAGGTCCCGAATAGCTTCTGATCCGTAGCACTAATAACGACTTCGACAAAATCCAATGACTAAAAAATAAACGGGCAAATCGACAGTTAGTCACATCAAATGGATTTCTATGAAGTTATGTAGGCTACATGTATCGATAAGGGCAACAAAAGAAAACCTGTTGCAGTACATAATACATACTTCTCTGTCTAAGTCAGCAATAAGAGTGACATCACCAGAGTCTTTGTCCACCGTAAAATAATCACTGTCGATTCCATAAGAAATCCGGCTTCCTTCGGGATCCGTTGCTTGAAGCTTGTAAACTGTTGTGCCTGAGTTAAAAATAAAAAAAAAGCTTACAGTAATCAGATTTCCAAAACTGGATAGTCCAACAGATTTGACATATTATTATGGCAAAATGACTTAATTACCGATCTGGGTGTCTTCTTTGATAGAAAAACGGGCCATATCCCCATCGAACAAAAATATCGGAGCTTTGTTTGACTGGGCTCGGCAGAAGGCTAAATGTTGAATCAGGAAAATTTCGATTACATAAAACATTAGCGAAAGACAATTTCTACAACGCTTAGAAGAAAGTATAGTAAAGAAATAAGCTTACCGATCAGGGTTGAAATAAAAATAAATAAAACGATGCAAGTTGGTCTGCCTGTCAGTTTCACAGCAGCCATTTTAGTGTAGTGATTTAAAATGATCTAAAAATAATAATAATAAAAACTAAATTATGGACGCATGACTGCAGTGACATAAGATGGCAGCTCCAATTGTAGGTACACATCGTATATTGAAGCTTCATTTTTATTTTCTCTAAACTTTCTTTAAAATTCTACTTTAAAATTTCAATGCTATCGAATATTAATAATTAGGGTATGAGTCTACACTAGCGCGTTTTTCGTAAAATTAAACAGTGTTCCTGAAGAACTGTTTCCACACAAAAAAGAAAACATTATACAGGTGTGCATACCAGTTTGACAGGAAAAGGAATTTGCCCCTTGGGGCATTATGCAAATTTATAAGAAGTTTTTCCAAGCTCAAAACCATACAATTTGATTGCGAAGCGCATTTTCGCATTCATAAACAGAGCACATCTCTCGGATCGTTATCCTGGATGCAACCAGGATAAACATTAGACCATGATCAAGACATTTCAAGTTTGGAAACGCTTTGACACTAGTTGCTTCCTGGAAGTTCAGGACACCATGGCTCAACACCAACTAATTCAACACTAATTTCGTGAGCCTAACTAGTAAGGCGAGCGCAAAGCATTGCCAGCATTACGAAAATCATATTCTTACCTTTCTTTTACTTGATAAAAGTTGGCAGCAATAATTATCAAACGTATATAAATAGGACAAATTTATGCCGCCGCATTCGAACGCGCATCACCAAAATTGAACATCTGTGTAGTGTTTTGGAATGCGAGATGACGTCACCCGTGACGTTGTCATGTCACACAGAGTCCACCTTTCCAAAAACAAATACAAAATGAGTCAATAACAGTGTACGTGTCACCCTGCTGCTTTACCACCTGTAAAAAGGTGCATAAGTTACGGCGCTTCATCCAAGAGGCGTACGCACATGCTAAAAGATGGCGGGCAGTCGTCTGGAGAAAATCGGAACAATTTTTTGGAGGTCGTTTTGCCATTTTCCTTCGAACTAACTAGTTTGTAAAGGCTCGCATTCTAACTGTGGACTTCTTCGTTCCCTAGGGTAACCGGCCTGTTGCGGGCCGGCGTTTTAAAAGAGGAAGACAAGCCCATTTGGTACAACGTCTACAAAGCTTTCCCACCAAAATACGAACCCAGATACGACAGACCTGTCTCGACGAGGAAAATTCCCCAAATATTTTATCCAGAGGACAAAATCAGAGCGTAAGCCGACCGCTGGAATAATAAAGCAAATGGGTTAACTTTCAGAAACACAGTTTGTCAGATTCTCACCTGCAACGATGAAAACCAAGGACCTATTTGATAAAAATTGAATGTGAGGAGTTGATGAATCTGAGGAATACCATGTCTGGTGAACCTCAACTCAAAAGTCACACCCTTCATCAACTCTCTCACTCATTTTGTTATGACACATGACCCTGGACAGAAGCCCCAGTTTCAGAAAAGTGGCGTATCAGTAACTGTGTTTCCCTCAAAAAAAGCCTAACCAGAAAATAAGTCCTGGCCTAGTACGTTCGTTGGAAAACACGAAGGAAACTACATTTTTTGGCCGTTTTTGCATGGACTTGGTGCATGAACGAATGTAGATTATTGTTGTACCAAAAAAAAAAAATAAGATATCCCCTGAAATGCATCTTTTGGAACAAAAGTTAATATAAGACATTAAAACCAGATCTAATTTTCGTGGAAATACGGTAACAATTCTCTGTAATTTTTCCCGCATCTCAGAAAATTTTACAAGGTTTATGGTTCGCCTGGCCTGATCGACATGTCCAACAACAGAAGCCCATCGCTATCCCAAAGGTAAAACACTTCATTGAGTGACATAGTTCGATCAAACACTGAATTTAGATTAAGACCTACCGGGGATCATGGATTAACCAAAGTTATCTTTCACGTCAAGATTCATCGAACGTTTCACCGAGCTCAGAAAGCAAGATCCAGAATCGAGCGATGACGCCATCTTCCAGGCGGCCGAGGATGCCCTCGTCGGCGAAGGAGTCCATTTAGTTCGACAGAAACTGGAAGCGGACGTGAGCTTTACTTTTAACAGTTAAATAACAATGCTCCCTAACTCTAATAAGAGTTTCTGATGTTTCAATTTAGCCTTCCACCAAAATTGACAAGGAATCACTGTACAAACCAATTCCCGTTCAACATGTAGAGAAACTGCTCACTGGAAAACGGACTGGGGGATTTTAGTTCCAATTGTTATGAGATAATTCCGATGTTTTTTTTTTTTGTAAAATGGAAATAAATTAGCATAACGAAAAATATTCTTTTGTCCTTATCTACCTTTGACTACAGGTAATTTTGATAACAAATTTTGCTCAATTCGAAATGGTTGTCAGTCAGCGCTGTTGATCATCACTTGAAGGCTGGCAATAATGATTCTGTGATGACATAACACTTGAAACGTCCCATTATTTTTGATTTACAAAGACAGCGTTTTAATAACGATTACAGCTTATTTTCAGCACAACGTTACACCAACCTATTGAAATCTGGCTACTCCCATTTTTCTGTCACTTTCAAGTGCGCCAAGCGCTCGTCAAAGGAAACGTGTTTAAACATCCTTTGCAAGGTTCGTTCATGCCTAAACTGGGCAACGCCATCTCCCGCCTCACTACGATGCTTCTCAATCAAGACCTTGTCCTGTTCCTGAAAACAACAAGATACATTTTGAAACAAAACAATACTATAAACAAACTGAAGTTGTTCGCCATTCATGCCAATGGTTAGGTCAAGTTTGTGGGGACACTGAAATGTGAAGTCGTCACATTTTCATAATTTTCAGAACCCGGCCCTCACCCCATGTCATAGATCTTCATCATTTTCGGACTCCCCCCTGTGAAGACGTAATCATTGTTAAAATAACATTTATACACATTTATAACATTTTACATAACATTTCCTGTTTCAAAACGTTTTTACGAAACTGGATGACAAATTTAGGTTTCACTGTGTATTTCTTAAAAAAGCAATGATATGATCACTTGACTAACCCCCTTCCCCCCCCCCCTGAGTGGATGACATAGTAATTCCAGGAAGGTGTTGCGCACTAAGCTGCTAATGAGTAATCGAAAGAACCTTACGCTAACTCTGTGGTTTTTTTTACAACACCCAGCATTATAAAACCGGTCTCTGGATTCTCCAGCTCTATAACCACTCTCTGCCCTCAAATGAACATAACCAATGCATTGTAATTAGATCCATTGATACTCACTGGGGTTAAATACGGCTGGCTCAAATAGAATAAATTCTCCTCTTCTCTGGCCAAGTCTTTTAAAAGCATTCTCTTATCAAACAGAGTAACCACGCGAGGAAGACGATGTTTGCTGTAGATAATAAAAGAAAAAAAATTACATCAGAATCATCGAATAGTTCATTACATTCCAAATGAGAATTGGGCTTTTTCTTACCCCGAAGTCAGTCTCCTCAACGGCTTCTGTACATTCTTTAGACGGAGAACTTTCAGCAATATTTGCGTTAATTTCATATTGGCTTTTTTATTATATTTTACGGTTAGAAAAAACCTGTCGAAGTTAAAAAAGCCACACTTTCGTAAACCTTATGGGCATGTAAATGATCCGAAATTTGAAGAAACCAGTGCATTGTGGGAAAAAGAACACGCTCACGTGACATAGAAAATACATCAACCAATGAGAACCCATGTGTGGTCACGTCCTAGGCTTGGTTCACGCCTTATAAATACAAGGCTCCAAATAGGGCCACAAGCGTGTTTGTGCCCCACTTCATTAATGAAATTAAATAATTTGAAATAATAATTTTGTGTATTTACTTTTGATAATTTCACATTGTTCTTGATGATTTTTTCCCTGGAATAGCTTAAAAAACAAACATGATTAGCTGCTCGCCTAAAAAGCAAAACATTAACACGTAATTTCGCTACATTTACAGAAATTTTTATTCATCGACAACTCCTAAGATGTGCGAAACCAAAAAAAACCCTACCATAAATATTGCATATAGTACATTCTGCGTACCGATAATTACACCTATCTATACAGATGATCCGCTTGGATGTTAGCCGCAATTTCCGCTTCCCACTTATCGCCGTTGTTTAGCAACTTTTCCTTATTGTAAAGCAGTTCCTCGTGCGTCTCAGTAGAAAATTCAAAATTAGGGCCCTGAAAAAGACAGGTGTTCATTTCATATATCAGTGAGAAACTCATTGCATATCTGGCATATCCACAACGCTGTCTGGATGATACACGCACGTGCTTATTTGCTGTAAGAAAAAAGTTAACACAAGAAGTAATTATCATAAGCAATACACTTGCCTCTACGATAGCATCCACGGGGCAGGCTTCTTGGCAAAAACCACAATATATGCACTTAGTCATATCAATGTCATAACGTGTCGTTCTTCGACTGCCATCTTCCCTTTCCTCAGCCTCGATAGTGATTGCCTAGTGCAAAACAAGACATTGCGATGAGAGGAGCAAAAAACAAAACTTGAATTTCCTTTTTCGGATAAAACTTCATGTAACAAAATCGCATGTATACGAAAAAACAGCAAGAAATTAATATTCTCGCAATTGATTGTGTGTTCAGCGGCACACTATCGGTCAACGGGACTGTCCACAACGACCTGCGGTGGATGTACCGGATCAGAATAAATGGTAAGTAACAGGTCCAATTTCCGACAATTTTGGGATTGGATTGCGAGCATCATTTTTCTTTTCTTATGGCATAAGATTCAAGCAGATACATGTATATGTTTCACGAAAGCATAATATTTCTCCACTGAAAATACTACCTGGGCTGGACAAATTGCTTCGCACAACTTGCACGCAATGCATCTTTCCTCTCCCGACGGGTAACGCCGGAGGGCGTGTTCGCCACGAAACCTGGGGCTCAAAGGACCCTTTTCGAAAGGATAGTTGATAGTAGCTGGCTCCTTAAAGATGTGCCCCAATGTTACGGCCATGCCTGGGTAAAAAACGATCATACTTGTTATCACGTTGTACTGAATTGAAGACTTGAAATTCAAAAGGGTATAAGTGCCTAAAAATGTTTAAAATGAGGTCTACCAGCAAGTCTTACCAGCAATTCATGCAATATGGACGAACATGAAATACCTACTTTCGCAATATTTTTTTATTATTTTGGCACTTAGACACTTTCACACTTCAAGACCTCAATTGTGCCCAAGTTTCTTGAGCACAAGCTTGATCCTTTTATCTACAGGATCATGGCACAAGCCTCGTCAAATACCTTTGACTAATTCCGTCCAAAACATTCTCTGGGCAGCGCTGTCGGTCAAATCATTCCAGTCCGTGCTAGTCGACTTTGCATCTACGTATTCTGGGAAATTGAACACACGAGCTATTAATATGAGCAACGATTGCGACTGACAACAATAAACATCAAAGGACTTATGAGGAATCACAAGATGCTTTTTTCATGCATCTATACTCACTGTAGCATGACCGCGTTTGCAGAGCCCATACGAGCCGCAGCCGGTGCTGGATAGCTAGCAAATATCATCAGTGTGTTATTAACAAATGAAAATCGATAAAAAATAATCCACTTGTGCCATAATTACGCAAATTATATGATAAATTACCCGGCTTTGATACAGAGCGCAAGGCTGAGGCGGCCATCTTGCTTATTCCATTGAATAAATTAGGTTCACGCCTCTTATAAATAGAACTCCAAATTGAGCCAATAAGATCGTTTGTGTATAACTGCGAGATAAATGAGCCAATAAGCGTGCTTAAGCGCCACTGATTTTAAATAGCGGGACGTTCAAATTACTTTTTGAAAACAACGAAGAAATTCACAAAATTAGACAAAAAATAAAAATAAATGAATGCGTATAGTACACATCTGGTAGCATGTATACAATGAGCCTTCCCCACCTTTTTTAGCATCCAAGGTGATGACTCATCTTCTCCAGTGGAATCCGAAGTAGTGCGATTAACACAAAAGTCCTGTTAATAAAATAAATATTTAATATGGCCAGAAGCGATCTGATTATTGGAAAAATCAATGTATTGCTAGTTAAATTGCTCTCCGTTATTGTTTTTCACAATTACGCTATGTGTGTTGAAGTATGCTGAAAATAAGCGGTCATGTTATCCTCGTGTATCATAAAATATATATATGTATCGCTTAACAAATAAATAACTAACAAATATAATACAGGTGGCCAGAAAGAAGAGAGCAAAAACCGCCCCCTGCGATAGACAGGCATCGGCTGGACGTGACTCGGATGACAACTATCTAAGTGACGATGAGGTGCAGTTTGGATTTCATAGCCATCGAGAATAATGGTAAATGCGTACGTAATTCCGCCGCAATTCCGCACCAACATCGGCCCGCTTAAATTGTCTTAGGCAAGGCCGACATCCGGCAAAGTTGAGGAAAAACTGCGGTTACTGACTAACTCGAGGGGGTTGACCAGAATTAAAATGTCTCATTGTCGTCGCATTCGTTCGTCCAGTGGCCGAAAACTGCAAAAAATGGAAAACAAATAAAACAATTGAGACCTGAGATCTGGTAAATAAGGCAGGCTACAGTTTGCAGTACATTTTCCTTCTAATGTTGTCCCAAATAGTAATAACGAATAAGAATTATTAATAATGACAGATGGACTTTTGCTGTATTTTGATGAAAAAAGTTCTTCAACTGCTAGCAATTTAAAAAACCTAAATCAACAATAATGCATTTAAAGTAATCTAAAAAAAATTGACATACTTATAATTTGCTGAAAATCTAGACCACAAAAGATAGGTGTAACACAATTTTACATACCGATTCGGAAAACTAAAATGACAAATGCAGATCACGAGTGATCACTTGGCCTATAATCATAATAAAGTGAGGATATCCTCTAGCCTGTGGAGGCTTTTTGTAAAATTCCCCCGACTTTCCCAGTTTCCCACATTCTGTGGGAGCCCTGTTGATCTATAGCTCACACTGGTATTTCCTTCACTACCTACGTTATCTCACCCATTTAAAACTTACTTTCGCACGTCTCGCAATACGGCCTTTCCTGGTGCCTCGCCCCATGGTTTTTCGTGGGTGGCGGTTCGTCGTACGACTCCTGCTGCGGGCAGTCTTCGGTGTCGTGCAGGTCGAATACGTCGCAGATGTCGCAGAAGAGCCGAGGCGCGGCCAGAGGTTTCTTGATGTCGTTCCTGCAGGTTAACAAAAGCGAACGTTTAAACATGCTCGTTGGAAAGGAAAACCAGAAACAATTCCCAAATCAATCATTAACACAATTTGTGGCTAAATTTCGGCTGCGTGCACTTACAAATTGACGTCGGAGCCATCGTTTATTATGTCGCCGTCTTCCATGATCTGAATTCTGGCCTGCAGGTCGTCGTTTTTCTTCTGCATGTCAACAATGACGGAATTCAAGAAGTCGATCTAAACGAGAAAGGACATTACGAACAAGCTTCCCAATTTGTAGAGCTCGGTTCAGATTTGACGTGAGTTACCTGCGCCTCGCACGCCTCTTTCTCCTCCATGAGCTTCTGGATGGTGGGGTCCGTGGAGGCCCCGTTGCTGGTTGACTGGACCAGCTGGTTGTCCAGCAGCTTCACGTGGTTCTCCAGCGTCTCCCTTTCCCGCTTCATTTTCGAGTTTTCCTGCTTCAGCTGCTCCAACTGCACTCGCAGAACGGACGTGGTGACGACCTCCTGCTGCAGCTGAGAGATCTATTTTGCGGATGAAAAGGAACAGCAATCAAAAAACTGACGCGAGATCCTGCGGGGGAGTGTCGCAGTAGTAGAAAAAGATAAAATAAGAATGTGCGGCGTACTTCGCTTTTGTATCGCTCGATTTCCTCGGCCTTTTGTCCGAGCAGCGTCTGCGAAGCCTCCACCGTTTTCCGCAGGGCTTCCCTTTCGGTTTCAAAGTCTGCTACGAGCTGCGTCTGCGACCGCTGCACCTCCTCGTACTTGGACTCGTAAGAAGTGATTCTGGATTCGAACTAAAAGACATGTGAACAGTAATTAAAACTGGGACAGCGAAAGAAAATCGCAAAATTTATACCAGTTCGCCCCCTGACCTGGCTCGTTTGCTCCAGGAGCGTGCGGACCTGGTCCGACGAGCCTTTTTCCAGCTGCTCTTTCTCTTCCTCAGCTTTCCTCAGCAGCTGCTGCAGCTCCTCGATGGTTTTCTGTTGGATTTCCCTGCAACGGCCGAGAGATAAGGTGAGGATTTTATTCGGAAAATTAAAAAGACTGTCCCAGTGGACATGGCCCATCCTTACGTCATGTTCCTCATGTTCTGAAAGGTGTCCTGGTCCAACTCGTTCTCGGCCAGCTTCCTCTGAAGTTCCCCTTTGTAGCTGTTGAAGTCTGCTTTGAGCCGATCGACTTCGCCGTTGAGCAGCAGCAGCTTCTTGTCCCTCTCGCTGACCGCGCCGGCCTGCTCCTGCCTCTCCCGCTGCAGCTGTTCAAGTTGGCCTTCCATCTGCGCTTTCACGCTCTCCAGGGACTCATATTTCGACGCAACCTAAGCAACAATGAAGCGAAAAATGAAGAGTCAGCTGATTTCATTTTCGTATGCTTCTGCTAGTCTCGTTAATAGATTCCGCTAACCTCGTGCTTTTCCTTCTTCAGCACATTTATTTCGTTCATCGCCTCCATCAGTTTCCTCTCTGTGGTCTCCTGGACCCCTTCGACGTGCTTTGCAGACTCTTCGAGCCTGCCCTGCACCTCACTCAGCTGAGATGCCAGCGACGAAGCTCGACGCTCGCTCTCTTCTAGAGAAGTTCGCAGACTCGACGCCTCGGCTTCTTTGGACGCAATCAAAGTCGACAGCTCGTGGCTCTTCTCGGCCAGCTCGCCCGACAGACGTTCCTTTGTTCTTTCGGATTCTTCTTGCTGAAAACACAATTGCAAAATGAGCGAACTTGCGGATAGTGAGGGCAAATTTGCACACGCGCTAGCCAAAACTACGCGTTAAAATACCAGTGTCATGAGACAAGCGTTCGGTTATTTTCAGAAGAAGGGCAAACGCAAACTAAACGAAATATGACTGATGATCGAGCCTTTTTCGCAGCTGTGCATGCTTCCACTAGATCGTACTTGCTAGAGCTTACAATGCATCTTAATTTCTCCTCCAGCTGACTGCATTCCTGCTGATGTTTATCCTTGAGCGCCTCGCCATCCTTCTGCTGCTGGGCCTTGAGATGGGCCACGACGTCCTCCAGTTTCTGCTTTTCCTGAACGGAAGTTTGGAGTTCCAGCTGCAAGCGTTCGGCAAGCCTGAAATCACAGTGTGACACCTATGACGTTAAAAACGGAATGGTGGGCGCAATGACAATTCGGCACAATCTTTGCAGCTAAACGTACTTTTCTTTTTCCCTCAGTTCGTTGTTCATTTGACTTAGTTGAGTGGAGCTATCGCCGGACGATTTCATCTGGTCGGCTATATCACATTCCTAGACATGACGAGACACATTAGAGACTGTAACTGCAAGGCAAATTTTCCCGGAAAATACAAATTACCAGTTTAGCTTTCTGTTTCGACAATTGATCGCATCTTTCTTCGGCACCCTGGACTTTGCGCTTCAGGTCTGTTTGGGGATAACGTTAATTTTCTTAGCATCAAGAATCATTCACTAGCCAACAAAGACTACACAGGAATGAAACTTACCTGAACAAGAAATTTCCAGCAAGGAAACCTGCTGCTGGATTTCGGCTAACCTCTGCTCCGATGAAGTCAGTTTTGCCTTTAAGTCTGTGCAGAAAGGATTTGCGTAATAAGTCCCCGATACAGCGAGATGACCCACATAAGCGAGCCTTCAATTATGTTCGAAGGCTCCCACTCACCGGCAATTATTTCCTCCTGACTTCCCAGATTCTGCTGCCCACCTTGAAGCATCTCCTCCTAGAAAAGACGCATTTTTAATCAGGTCGTAAAAAAAAGGAGTGCGACGCCCAGCAAAAACAGGCACAATATTAAATTGTTTCAAGCACTTACCAGTTTCAGGATTTGGCCATTGAGTTCCACTTCGTGGCTCTCGTTGGCCACCTTCAGCGCCTCCAACTGCACCAGCCTCGCCTCCTTCCTGACCAGTTCTTCCTCCAGCTGACTCTGGTTGCTCTCACCCTCGGCTCGTGTCAACAAAACGGCCTTTAAAGCCTTGTCTTTCTCGTCCAGTCTCTTTTGGAGTGATTCGATCTCGTCGAGGTGCTTGGCAATGATTTCTTCATTTTGGAAGTTCTACATTTAAGAATCATAAAAGATAACATTAGCATGAGCACGACACGTGGCATTCTATCAGCTTTCACTGTGCATTATCAAGGTGCACTTCCCCAATTAACCAGAAAAAAAAACACACCGCATTACTCTCCTGCTCCAGAAGTTCGGCTCGCGACTTCTCCGCCACGTACAGTTCCTCCAGCTCCTTTATTCGCTGAACGTCCGCTTCCTTCATGCTCTACGCAAAGAAAATCGAGATTTGCTGAGTAACGAGGAAGTCGGCATGGACTAACATGACGAAACGATCAACGGACGACATTGTGTGCGGTTAGATACTGGGCGCAAAACACGTTAATGAAGATGGTAGGACTAAACAAATCATGCGGATTGGTCAAGGAGACTGAAAGAAATGAGAGCTTTGAAAATCAAGGGCTTGGTCAATGCGATGGGAGTGATCAGCGTTCGATCCATGCTGGCTGTAATGTACTGGCGTGCAACGATGATGGTCTCAACTTCTCGTCAGGCAAATTAAATAAAAACGCACTAGCAGCAAACTGCATTTAATCGGAATAACCTTCCAAGCTCGATGAGTCATCAAAGATAATCAATATTTTCAAGGGAGGAAACTGACGGTTAATTACAAGATACTCATTCAAGAAGGTTGAAACAGGGTTGAATGGGAATGACTCGGACTACGGATAACGTGCAGCAAAGAGCTCACGGGGGAGGTTTCAAAACATCCGATATGTATTAAAAACTTACGTCTACCGTTTGTCTGCATCGCTGAAATGTAAATAGAAAGATTGGTGCGGGTGAAAAAGGTTTTTAAAACAAAAACGAGAAAAATGCAGCAGTGAAAAAAACCCAAAGCCTGTTTCACTTCGGTGACGGTTGGGGCAGGGTGGGGTCAACGACTCGGGCGAAATAGGAGATAGGACCAAAACCAATATAACCAAAAATTTCAAACTGGACAAAAGCTTCAGCAGTGCACCAAAACACGCTCATTCATATTGACTGCCCTTCCGCCTCGAGCAAGTCGAACTTACTTCCAGGTCGCCCTTCAATATGGATTCCTCTTCGACCCGGAACTGAAGATCTTCGATTTTCCTGGAAAAAAGAAAGAGGGCGATGATAAATGAACGAGTGACGCTATTAGGCCGAAGCTATTACACAGGGACGCAACATTAAAGGGTCTTTTCATCAATAAAATTGGACATTGACCCTTTTCCTCACAAGGTACAGGATTATAACAGCTCGAGATTCCGGCTAATCGTTCGGGGTGGCAAATGCGCATCATTTGATATTAAACCCAAAAAGACTAACTTTCGTTCTTCGTCGAGCTGAAACTCCAGCTCCCTCCTTTGTCGCTCGGCAGATTCTGAGATTTCCTTCAATTTCTGGACGGTCTCTTCGTGGTCCTCTTTGAATCGCTGAAACTCGGCCTTCACCGTGCCCAATTCCCGCTCGGCCTAGCAGTTTGGCGAGGAGCAAAAAGATTAAAACACTCGCTCACATACCAGAGCAGCTTTTCACAATTTTCTCAAAAACTGCAGTTTAATTCTGGTAATTCTACTCGGGTTGCCGTTCCACTTACATCTTCGACCTGGGATGCAGCCCTGGCAACCTCTGACCTTTCCATGTCCCTCTCCTTGAGCAGCTGTTCGATATGCTGCTCTTTCTCCTTCAGGGCGCCCTGCGGAAACCAAACAAAAAACAAAGACGATGTCAATCGTAGGCCCTTTCGAGGAACCGGGGCTTTTGCCATTTTTAATCGCTGTTCAAACTCTTTTCAGTGCATCATTGCAACACTGCACGATGCGATATCATGGAAAGCTTTAATATAGTGACCACATTTCAAACATGAAATTAGTGGTAACATTCTGTCACACGAACGTTTTAACTCGAAGCAACCAAACGCCATTTCCACGCTGCCACTCCGCCGCATTGTTAACATTTACGAATGAAATATAAACGAGAAGAAAAACGACCCAAAATAAAATTTTAATGCCAAAAAGCAAATACAGCGTAAGCCGAATTAAAACTGCTAACACACATCTCTCAGAGATTAACCAATAACAAATGCGGGACTTCATGCGATTAAACAAATAAAAACGTGATCTACAAAACTAAAAAATACCACAACCATCTGAGATCCAGGGTGTTTAAAAATTTGACACGAACATTCAAAAACACGGACGAAAATCCGTTATTTTTGGAATGTAAAATTTATGTCATCCAGCCGGCAAGACGGCCATATTTCGTTATTTACAAACAAATAAACAACATTAGACTAATTGCTAAAAAACATTTTAAAAACTTTCTGCGTAATATTTTCTTAAACTTGACTGAGATTTTCCTAACATTTTACGTAAGTTTTATCAAACTTTACAGAAAGTTTGCCTAAACCTAGCTACAAGCTTTAGACGTTTGAAGCGTTTTCTTAAAAAATGTCATATTTTCCTGCATAAATTTGAAATTAATAAAAAAAAAATAATAAAAACTATTCAAATGTTATATTCGTTATTTGTCAGTGCATGCTCATACAAAATTTACCTAGTCAAAAACAAGTACTAAGTTTGGCTTAAAAATCAAGAGCTACAATAGAAGACAATATAAGCTGGGTGGAGAATCGTCCTAGTCGTAGGGCTCAGCTGCCAGCTACATTTACGCGAACAGTCAATTCCTGACACCAGGCATGGCCGGACTAAGGTGACGGCTGACCACTGGTTGGTTGTTCGTCCGCAGGCGAGACCATCCATCCATTTCCCGAAAGCCACGATTGCGGTCGGCTCAAGCGCACAGGCCCTGAGTATTAACAGCATCGGTGAAATTGCGGACAAGACGGAGAATGAAACTAAAAACGCAAAAGAAGGATAAATGCTCGGCACTAGCGGTTTGTTACGTGACGAATTGGCGAGCGAGCGAATTTAGGGCTGTCGGGAAATGGATGGCGAGAGGCGAGGAGCAGCGGAAGAAAGTAACAGCTCATGAGAAAGGACTATCGATCAGTTTCAGTCACGGTAGTAATTCTGAAAGAACCAACCCTAAAACCTCTTAAGCCATGGGACCTTGTTTAGAAAATTCACATCAGTACCAACTCCAGTCCTGGCCTAGCCATTCTGATGTCCTTATTATCGTAGTCTCAGCATCTTATAGCTGCTCCTCACCGACTTCCCTGTCTTCGGCACCCCGAGGATCTTCTCGTGTTTCTTCTTCGGCCAGTCTGCTGTCTTTCCGGGGGCCGCGCTTATGACCAGGTACACCCAGTTCAAGCAAATCTTCACGTTCAGAATGTGAACCGCGAAGTGTGGCACGCTGTAGTGCACTGTGATTACCTTTCGGCACGTCTCCGAGACCTTAAACGAGATAAGCAACTTCGAATCTGAGGCGCACGGCGCTGTCCGTCAAGCAGATTCCTGGTGTTTCCATGTTCTCATGTCGCTTGTCTGCGTTTGGCAAGCGGTGCGTGCAGCGCGTGGAAATGGCGTCGAAGCTTGTGTACATGTCTACGAGTATCGGCGATGCACGATGAGTGCGAACAACAAATTTCGTCTATCGTCGCGTCGCTATAGGGTCAGTCGCAACCCCGCAACCACCAAGATTTGCCCCCAAAAAGTCAGCCTGAAAGTAGCGTATTTTCCAGCCCTCAACCGAGATTAGCATCATAGCACGACCGTCGATCAGATGAAAATCCGAGCCGTATTTCGGCAAAGATAATCACGAACGTCGTGCTATGACAAAACCTCCTACTCCGAAGACGAGAACAAGCGGACAGATTCAAATTGTTAGTGATGAGAGACAGCAGGGGTAGCCGAAAGCGTCGGGAGGCTAAATACAGTTAAATAGAACTGCTTACCTGCATCGCGGTGTGAGTAGCTGTTATGCTAGCTGCGCTTGTCCGAGACGGTGTCTGCCAAAAACGAGAACAACAGTATTACTCGACGCGAAGAATCAATGTAAATTATGTAATTGTCGCGGTAGGTTATACCAAATTCGGCTCGCTAGTAAAATTTTACGCTTCTAATTTGGCAGGGATGGGGGGACATGACTGTTTATGACTAAACGTTTGTGTACGAGACTAGCCCAAAAACATATGCCATTGAGAAGAATAGGGACGTTCATGTAGTCATCTGGGCTCTCGGTCATCGAGACGGCCTTGACCTTCAACCGGTTTAACAGTCAGCGTATAAAATGAGCAGTAACGAGTGAATACTTACGGTGCTTGCAGTGAGAGAGTTCACGCCGAGCCGCGGCTTCGTGGCTCTGGCCGTGCTGGAGGTGGATCCGACGGTGCTGATCGACTCGCGGCTGCCTGCGCGCTTGGGCACCGCGCCTATCCGCTTGGCGTTCAAAAGCGGGATCGGTGCTGCGGGACGGCGCAAGGGCGTGGCTCCCAGTTTGGCCACTTTGGTGATGGGGGCGAACAAGCCATACTTCGGGGGACAGTCGAAGTACCTGAAAAACGAAAGTAGAAGACGTGGTGATTCAAATAGTCTGGTTGAAATTGAAGCGTCCTATTTCCAGGAGATGGCAAAACAGGGCAGCTCGCAAATGCAAAGTCAAATGTGGGAACATGAAACTTGAATTTAATGGTTACAACCATTGCAAATAATGACAAACGGCTGAATTAAGATGCATCTTTTAAGCTTTTCAAAACTAGATGTCTGAAAAACATTTCAGGACAGAACACTATCTGAAACAGATCACTGATCATGATTACCTCTTATCTGCCACTGAGCCGTCGTTCTTGCCAGTAGGGTCGTCGAGCTCAACGCCAGCCCATTCGCCGGCGGCGAACTCGGTGGACCCCAGGTGCCTCAGGGTGCCATTCTTCACGCCGCTCGAAGTGGTGACTTGCACACGATCCCCCAGCCGCAGCTGGCCGCCTCCTTCGTTTCCCTTGAGCGAGGACGGCGTTGAACTACGGGTCGTTCGGAGTGGCGTCGAAGGACGAGGTGATGCGGATCGAATGCTTCCATTAGCTTGAAGAAAAAAAATCCGGTTGCAGCATAGCAATCTTAATTCGTAAATCCTATCAGCAAATTTTACCATTGCCTTAAACCGCTATTACTCTCACTACTTGAAACTTACCTTTGACCGACGAAACGTCGTCCGTGCTACCATCAGCCTTCATCAGGCCCGGGATGGGCTCCCTGCTCAGCTTGGTGAGCCTCGAGAACACCCCACGCTTGGGCTCGCACTGGAAGTACTTGACGCCGGCCACGGAGCCGTCGTTCTTGCCGATGGCCTCGTCCAGCACCACGCCGGCCCACTCGCCTGGGGCGAACTGCGTCTCGCCGATGTACTGGATCATGCCAGGCTTCGTGCCGCCCACCCACACGTGGTTTCCCACGATGAAGTCGTCCGTGTTCTCGGTCAGGACGCCGCTGCTCGTGCCTGGAATCGAAACATTTAGAGATCAGAAAAAACAACGGACTCCCGGCGGCTCCCGTCAAAATGTGGTTGGCATTTACAACATTGAACGAGAGGGACAGATGGTCCTCAGTGGTGCGAGACCTGTCGGACAATCATTTAGTGGCACAACACAAAGTCCTGCTTCTTGAATTGATGCCGCAATGTGTGACACTTAAGTCCAGAGATGGTGCTGGAGGTCGCATCAAACCCGTCTCCCAAACCTTGGCAAATTACTCAAAATGAGTCAGTTTTATTTTAGGTAACGACATACCTCGCCAGAGTCTACCGAAACTCTAACATGTTCTAAAAAGTACTTCCTGTTAGATTACATCAGTTTTTGCAGGTAACACATTGAATATTTCACTTGGATGTATAAAAAGGACCTTCTTATAAGTGGTTTTGGGCAATAAGACCTATCTAATAAGCAGTTTTGGTTAACGAAGGAAAAAATTTGGGAAGCTGAGCTCGGAATACCAAACTAGAAGAACTTTGCCAATACAATGCATAATGGCCTTCGCAAACCACGTACTTAAAATATATTTTTAATATTTTTTACTTCGCCGCAAAAATTCAGTTTCTATATATTTGGGAAAAAATTGGTATTATTAATTTCTACCAATCAAGGTGTGGGAATGATGGTGGAATCACAGGAGGCGCCATCAGCGAAGCAGGTCAATTCAAACGGGCACAGATGGTGGCGCTGCATCGAACAGCGCCATCAGTGGGCGTATAGCATCGCCACTACATCCGGGACGAAAATCAACATAATCGTGTGAAAAATCATTCGGGACTGTGTCACCTAATATGCTCCGACTACCATCCAATCCTGGCTGTGCAACTACCCGTAGCTTCGGGACAAAGATGAGGGGAAAATTGGGAGGTTTCTGAAGAAGAAAAAGCGAAGAGTTTGATTCGTTCGCATTAACGCTGATTAGTCAGAAAATTAAAATTAAAACAAAATGCGTGGGAAGATTTCGCGAAGAAAAAAGCGGTTCGACACCACTGCAAGTAGGTTAAAATGCACCTGAGTCACAATAAGAGAGCCACACGAGAAAAACAAAATATCAGCACGTGGGTTGCTCCGCGGCTACCAGAAATTAATTCCTAACCCTGGCTGACCAAATATGGACGGGGAAAGCAGTCCGCAGCGAGTGGCAAGCTCTCTGCGAAAATTAAGACTGAGATTAAAGCAAATATTTGATTAGCAGGCAAACAATTGAATATGTTCATTATAAAGCTTTCTCAGGATGAATCGTGCGAATGTGCCCAGCATATTACTGCTTCCTTGCAGTGTAATACTCGTAATTAGTTGCCCTACATAGCAGCAGGATTTAATTATTTTAACTCTTGCACTTCTGGTATTTGGCATTCACGCACACGGTCATAACCCAATTTTGGTAATTGGGATATATGCCGATTAAAGAAGATCAGATCATTTAATCCGAGCTTGTTCGGATCTACAGTAATGATACTGCTTTTTCAAGGTTATTAGACGTTGTAATGTACTTCCAAAGGACAGGTGAGCCCTGATAAGCCGATTCCCCTACTCCATCTTGGGGACGTTCAAGTATTATTACAAATACAAGGTACTCGCAAGCAGTTCACATCTTAAGAGGGAGGGGACATTGGGTTTAAAATCCATCATCTGTCAAGCAGTTTTGCAAAAAACAAATTTCTCTTACAAAATTTAATTAGGAAAACTTGCTTTCGCATCATTTGTTTAGCGCAATTTTGGTCTTACTTTGGTACAGATTTCGCTCAACTTGATGATTACAAGAACATGCTTTTATTAGCCTAAAATCCACAATGTATATTTTTCCAATTTTGGTCTAAATTCGCACAACTTGATCTCACAAAGGATGGAATTGACCGTTGAAACTAGGACTCGACAATTTTTGGGTCATTGACTCAATGATCATGGCATATGTGCAGGGGGTTACCTGAAAGTGATGTCTAATGTTAACAGGTGGCAGATGGGCGACATGGAAATCACGAATTATGTCATGACATAATACTTGAACGTCCCCATAGCGAAGCAAAATAATTCGTTTGGAAGCTTTGGAAATTTTGGAGCCGACCAAAGCAAGACCCTGGCAACAGTAACAACTGATTGTTGGTTAATCCGAAAACACTTCGCACGAAATAGCCACAGCTCCGAACCATTGAAACACGTTGGTGCAGACGCAAAGCTCAGCCATTAACGTTCAACTAATTGTCCATTAAATTCACAACCACGAGAGGAACATCGTGTCGACATACTGCCATGCGATTTTCATCCCCGAACAAAACGAAATTAATCCAGAGCCGCGCCGCGAACCGTCTTCTGACACCAACCGGGACATCCAGACAAAATGCAACTTACTTGGAGAGTTGGACCGACTCAAGTCATCGAGCTTATGTGTGGATCCAGTGGCCGACGTGGGCCGCGGTATGCCACCCAGCGGCTTGGCCAGCTTGGACGTCGGCCTGGGGATATTCGGCTTGGACGCCATGGAATCTTAGGTCAGAGAAGTTCCGCACTATAGACCCTCTGATTTTCCAGGCACCAGGTAAAGACAGTCTCTCGCTCTTCGCTGTGTCCCACGTCCAGCCAGGTACACGGTCGTATCTGCAATGTGCGGCGAAGTGGAAATGAGGCCAAATCGCTCTGTCAACCCTGTTAAATATCAAAAGCGTAGGTATTAAAGTTCTCGCCCCCTTACCAAAGGAAAGAGCGTCTTACCAGAGAGAGTCGCCCACGTCCTATTAGGGGGTTGCCTCCTAGCACCTGTCAGATGCACTCAGGTGAACGTAGGGAAAAATTTCAGAAAATCACTGCACGGTTTCAGACCAGCGGTATCGGCTCGCGCAGCTCTCGAGTCACTGAAACACAGAAAAACATAATGAAAAATTAGTGGAGATCCCGATCATCCTGGAGGGGCGACAGTGGGCTACTCCATCAACCCAAAAATAGACAGGAGGGGTCCGTTAATCAAGGGCAGACAGTGAATCAGTGAGCCAGTCAACTTTACCCCGAATGCATGCTAACAACATGCAAAGTAACCAAAAAAGTCGAAAATGCCATGAGTAGGCAACTGAGGGGAGATAAGCTGATGACTTTGTCTTTGAGGAATTTTCTGGTATGCTGAGAGGATGCTAAAGTTTCCAGGGGCACCTAACGTTCACCCCTCCGATGTCAACATTATCGCTAGAAAAAGTCCAGCACAGACTTGCGGACAAACGAATCTGCAAACGATGCAAGGGAAGTTTATATAGAGAAACACTTCAGTTAAATTTATAGGCCCTTCAATAACTTGGGCTCAGTGTCCATCCGAGTGTGATAGTACTCATCAGTACGAATCAATTTTGTTATTTTCTTACATTTATTTAATTTTGAGAAAATGTTGTAGAACATGGCGTGTTTTACAAGTGGTCCATTATGTTCAAAGAAGGACAAAAAATGACGTCCTTTATGTACATGTTCTAAAAGTTGTTTGAAAACAAAATGGCTTCCATTTGGGGTGTTATGATGGTTTTCTGATAGTGACTTTCGCTCTCTGCTCTCAAAATGCCACTGATTTAGGATGCATTTTTGGCTTCTGGACTTCGTGTCGACGCCAACATTCGGCTAATCAAGGAAAATTGAGCGAATCGATGACGCCGACAGTTTTAATGTCGGAATTCCGTATTCCGATCACGTCTCGCCTTGCAAAAACAATTGTCCCAATTTCGATTTTCGAGCCAAAGAAGAAAAGGTTTTTTTAAGCATCTCCTGGAGAAAATCGGCAATTATAAAGCGAGTACACGCACCACCGAATTGGGATTGGGGCAAGAAACAGAGTGTACATTGGAAAATGCATAATTGTGTCTAGAGCATAGCACAAGAATGATATTTATGCTTCATGAGGCCCAGCTGTTTCGCAAAAACAAATTGTGGTTCTTGTTACACAACTTCATCAAAGGTATAAGTGGTGGGTCTGGGAAACAGGATTTTCGCAAAAAGTCTCTATACATGTAGTGTGCAAAAATGAAATGCAAAATAAACAGGGTGGTGAATTAATGCACGTGTTCATTGCAACTGCATTTTCGGACACCCTGTATGTGGGACCTAGAACAATATCTCATTATTGGTTTGGAAGTCACGTATGTAATCGTCAACAACAACAACAAGAAATAGCGGCCATAAAAATAATGACGGCATTTGATGGTCATTTAAGGTAACAAATGTACAACTTAAAATAAGTCGTTTGGGGCTGCACGCTGTAGAGTAGCTTGACCTTTCAAAGACCACCTGTGGTCATCGCTGCCCAAACATGTCAAACAACAAAACACAGCACAAAAAAAGCGTGGGATGAGAACATAACATTGCCACGCCTGAAATACAGGGTGATTTCTGACAAAAACGTCCATCCTCGCCGAACAAATGATTGACTATACCAACAAGTTCGTAAGGCACTGTCCTCCATTCAATCAAAGAGCTGCAAAAAATTGCTCCAATTAGATCAATTGATTACACTTGTCAACGCAGTTTAAAAACGTTTTAACTTGTTGACTTTCGACGTCTCAAGTTGTTTATTATAAACGTCAGTTGGAAGTTTTTGTCGGTGCTGAAACTTCAAAAGTTCAAGTACATGGAACAAGTTTGTTAGTAAAAAATAAAAATTGAAAATTAATGCTGCTAAAAATTTCTTAATTCTCATAAAACATGAAACATTTTCAAAAATTCACTATAAGATGAAGTTGAACTTTTCAAACTTCAAAACTCGAAACGATTATCTAATCGTGAAATCGCTCATAAGAGAAGGTGAAATTAGGCAAAGTCAGTCAGTATACACAGGGGTGGCATTGGTGGACACCATATTAGGCAACTCTGGAAGGCCAAGCAGCTACAACAACAAGAATAAGCGACATCGAGCTAGGCGTTGTGTGATTATAAATATCAAATTTTGGCAAAACGCTCGCCCACACCTCTGACTGACCCACTGCACTCGACAACAAACTTTACGAAACTTCTCTGACGTTGGTCCCATTAAACCATTAAAAATTGCGTAACCAACAAACAACCGCACCCACGTCCCAACCTGTTAAAGGGGCCAAACCGCCATTAACATACCAAATGCATACATGTGCAGAAACCCCAAACACGTTCATTTTCCTACGAAATTTCCTCCTATGGCCTTTAAAAATGGACAATAAAACTGTGAACACGTGCAATGCCAATTCGAGGTCCACCATAAATAACAGTCAGTTTAACGATATATTGTAAACCTATTTTCCAAAACAATAAAGTAAAACAATCAAAAAATTGGGCTTGTCGCAAATTTGGAAGCTAATTAATTTCTGCGCCTGATGTGATGGGGGTTGGCTATTCTGAAGATTTCAGGAGTCGTCTGCAATTGCATTACACTTCCAGGACACTGAATGAAGAATCCTGGGGAATGAATGGGGAATTTGCGATTATTCTAAGCACACAGTTATGAGATCAGTCGTGAAAGGTCAAGCCACTTGACGACGAAATAAATCGATTAAATGATATCGTTGCCAGAAGAAAACATGAGCCAGGGATCGACATCCTATAGGTCACATGTGCTGGGATTTTGCTCTTTTCTAACCTAGCCAATGCTTATTAAAATCGATATTGCTAAGCCCTTGGCACAATCCTAAACATGCGCCTGCAGAGGCTCAACTTCTGACCTTTGTGTGACCACCTCAATATAACGTGACCTGATGCAAACTGCGCACCCACTGTCATATCAGAGTGTTTTTGAAAATCCATTAGCAAGCAAAGATTACAGACTTTATTCACAAGACGTTCGCCATAAAAGTCGTCTGTTTGTCCCCTAGCCTAGGAAACGTTTATGTTATCATTACCTGGGGAAGGGATTGGCCAAATAACAATGAGTCCTCACTGGCTTTTCAACAAAATACGGTTCAAAAACCATCAACTGTCACTGGAGACGTCCCAAGTATTGTCATCAGCTTTGGTGGAGGGGGCTTTCAAATTGGTTAAATGATCGTCATCCTTTTTTATAGCATTTGCATAAATAGTTCGTTTACCCGAACTGTCTTTTGGCCAATGGAGATCAGCTTGGGAGGAGGATGCAATTGATCACAGTGTGGGGGAGAGGACCGAGAGGGGTGAAAATCACGAACAAAAATGATGACACAACACGTGTACGTCCCCTCCAATTTCGTCCACGCAAATAAGTTGGACTGCGACATCAATTCATGGCATTTTTGCTCAAATTATGATGCAAATTTCGCTCAACTTCAATCTGATCCGCGAATTTATACTAATGTCATCGCATAGGGATGAGATGGGGCCTCCTTGTTGTGAACCTCTACTCCCCTTCAACATCGGACTTCCGTCACAGTGACATCGCACCTACACTTCAGTAGTGGCACAACTCAAAAAATTCCCATTTACAGGAGAAGCAAGTCCTTCCTGTGGTTTTTTTTCGGAAGTTGCCAGTTTTTGAGTTATGTCTCTACTGAAGCTGACGTGCAATATTCCCAATCACGGTTGAAAGAGGAGGAGGAGAAGGCACTGGTCCAATTGACGGAATTTCTACAGCTGAAGATCTTTCTGAGCTTGGCAATGACTCGTCTGTCGTCTCTCATTGACCTTGAAGAAGAAAAAACCCAAGAACAGTGCACTTGTCTTATTTTGAGGGCCAGTGAGCTGAATAGGAACAAACCAGGCTTTGACGTCGATGCACTTGTTTTTCTGCGTATCAAACGATAGAGGTTCTTTGATACACCGACGATCACTTTAATTAGATAAACCCCATTCAACGTCATTCGTAGATCACGATCGAGGACATTCACATTCCTCATAGATTAGCTTTAGGCCTAAGAAGGTCTTCTCGCAAACCAGCGCTTCACTACTCATAAATCCTATAACGCCAACTTTGAACCTGCCAAACTTCTTCCCCCAGCTACGCAGTACGATATGGTATAAGAAAGATGACCACTCACCCATTTTTTCAGCACAAATTCCGACGTCTTTCAAGCATAACATAATCCATTTTTGCCTTTTTCACTACTTTCGTTTGCCTGCTCTAGAACTCGGAACGGCCGAAGTTGAAGCGCCGTTGCTGTTCGAATGATCTTAGGGCTACTCATAATGTCCCGATTTCAGGATCGTCCATATACAAGTAACTAGCTCAAAAAAAAAGGAAATTATGCATCATTAGGAAATAAAACTTTATACAATGGAATATACCCGTTATAGTATGTACAGAAAAGCGCAAATAAAAGCGAACTTTGATACACGTATTGCAAATCCCATTGGGCGATTACCATGAAATTATCAACACGAATACAGGGCTGCAAACAAATTCATAGATTTGATATTTAGCCCTTAGTCATATAGAGTAAAATGACTAATTACAATAATTTCATTTTCAAAAACAAAATTTAACCGACTTTCTTAATTAGATTTTTAGGAAATGTAAGCATTTTAGTGGTCGTTTGCAACCTCGTAAATCGAGATACATCGAACAGTTTCCGAAAAAAGCAATGATGAACAAACCTGACATGTCTGTTTCAAATCACCTTTTCTTCAGAAATTTCGCGAAAAAAGCTTCTTCTTTTTCGATAAACGACGTCAGATTTGTTGTCACTGCTGACAATCGGAGATTTATCTGATTTATGTCTTCCTAAATTTGAATAAATATTAAAAGTTAGGTACGTTACGGCGCAAACTTTCGGGACAATATTCACGGATTGTTTCATTTTACGTGATAAAAAAAATGTTTTGGACTTGCCTGGTGACGGTTTAATCCTAACTTCATGTTTTCGTTGCTCTCGCATATTTTCATCATGCACTTGCGCGTCTTGGCCAGTTGCTTGGTGTCTCGCTCCAAATACCGTTTCGCGCGCTCCAACTGGACAATCAGGGCCTGCGTCGGATCCTCGCCTTTGAACAGCAGGCACTTTGAGAAATTTTTCTCCGAGGTCGGAAGATGTCTGTTGACGTCCAACTGCAGGTACTGCGTCGAATCAAGCTCTCGAAACGAATAGACCTGTAACTTGGGCACAAAGATCTTATAGCCGCGATCCACATAGTGTATCTGGCATCCATCACACAAACTCACTTTCTTAGGAGTGCTGTGCCTCGGCAACCTTGATCGGGAGCATTTGCTCAAATTGGCAGCTTTGGGTTCGTTGAACGACACCTCGACAGCAGCCGCGCCACTGTACGAAACTTTCTTGTTTATCACATTGGCATCTGCAATAACATTTTCAAAAACATTTCATTTCGATATTTCTTTACAATCGTAAAATAATGTTCGTAAATAATTATCAATTAATAATTAACAATTATCGTAAATAATTGTCTTTTTTTTATCATTGGGTCCACTGCTGGATTTAGTACATGTGTTCAAATTCCATGACTTTAAAAGACGCAATGACTGGGAACGCTTAGCACAAATGAATGGTGTTATATTTGTTCAAAAGCACATAAAAATGCTGTAGGCAAAAGTTTTTGAAAAAATTAATCCATAGCCTTTGGTTGACCAATTTCTTCTCCCATCATAATTGAATGTCCTCTACATTCCAACCAATGAGAGCAAAATCTTGACTGTCAATGACCACAAATATACACGAGTTTTCAATTAGCAAAAGTTGAAATGGCTATGCCTTGTGTTTGTAGCAAATTCCAATTTCGGTATTTTCGGACGACCCCCGCCAGTTCTCAACGGAAGAATTCTAATTTGAAAATTGGGTTGCTTTCTGATCAGCCACCAGCTCTTTTCCATATCCTAAGACCTTCCAAAACGGACCCAGCGGTGCTCCTAACATCCACGAGGCAGCTGATAAACGACTGATAATCTCAAATCCCGCGCCATCATTAAAATTAGATTGCTATCGAAATGAAGACACACGCACCTGCCATTTTCCCAGGAGTCACCGAAAGAACAGGTGCACCAGCAAGTGCAGGCGCGGTGCATCCTGGGAAGGCGCGGCGTTTTCATTGGGCCATTACCGTGACCCTCATCGAGAAGGCGTGCCTCAATTAACACTAATCTCAGCCTGGCACCGCTCCGAAGATGACGTCACGAAGACCGGCACATTATCGGCCATATTGGGAATCGCGATACTTCAATTCTGCATCTTCTAATACGTGAATTTTACGTGAAGGAAACGTTTTATTTCTGAAAAACATAGATAAAAATCAATCTTGTATGAATGGGATAAGAAAGCAAATGAAATAAATTAAACATCGCGAGAAAATCGTGCATTAATGGCGTTTAATCGTGAAAAACAAAACTCAACATGGCGGACAAATACTCGGCGGGGTTTTCAAACATTTCCCTCGCCTAAATTCAGCGCTATATCGCACAGACTGGCGGTTTTGTTACGGAAAAATTGTTGCTAAGACCAAACCAATCATTTCAATTTTGTTTTCGCAAAAAAAAAAAAAATAAATAAATAAAATAAGATCAACAATATCGCATTTCCGAGCGCGAATGCTTTCCGAAAGTCCAGGATCGAGACCCGGCGTGGACACATTTTTTTACACACAATTTTTTAAGCATTTCATTTTCGCCTCATTTTAAAACAGACTAGACGTTCGAGTTGAGCGATCGCGAGGCGTTTCGAAACTCATTAAGAGGCGGTGGGTGGCCGGCGTGACCCTTCCTGTGCCGGAATATTTTTTGTCCATTATTTAAAACAAAATCAAACAAACTCGGCTCGAAAATGCGTAAACTGTGACGAGCAACTATTTACCAGAATAGCTCCGTGAAATTCATCCCCTTATAGTTTTCTCTTTATTTGCCTCCTTCCATTTCACGCAGCCTCGCGAATTAAAGGTCAAGTCTTTTTGGTCATTATACTTAATAAATAATCCGTGCCATTTCCTATTTCCTGAAACATTTTTACAGTAGAAATCAACAAGATTGTTCGAGCTTCGTTGCAAATTATAACAATGATAATGCTATCGAAAGCACATGGGCTTCATTCTTAGCTTAGCGCACTACGAACTACGAGATAATGAACTTATCTAAAATGTTAACTTTTCAATGAAGCATTCAATTTCATCCTTAAACTTAGTGGATGTAGTTTATTTAAGCTATAGCAATGGCCTACTATGACTAGTTTGAAACAACTTAAAATTTGCCACATTTGAGTGTAATTTTGCAGAGAAATCTGAAGTCATTTTGTATTGAATTTCGATATCATTAAACCATGATCATGACGATATAATTGATATTATATTACGTCACACGCTAAGGACCCTGTGATGTCATTTCTAATTAAATTTGATGTCAATTTGCAATGGCAATACCAATCCGCACCATTTCAATATTGAAACATACTTTTATATTTATAAATTTCCATATTGAAACTGACGTGAAATCAGCTATCATTGTGTGCTATTATGACGCCATTTTGATTGAAATCGAACGTCATTTGTATTGACATTTGATGTCATTATACGGAGCTATGACGTCACACGCTAAAACATTAACGCCATTTTGCATACACCAATCATGCATCAGAATTTACGTCATGATCTAGGGACATTGTGATGTCACGGTTAGTGACAATAGTGAGCTGCTTTTAGTGCATACACTGTGATACACATTGCTCGGGGTGCACTCTTCATTACTACGCGTTCAATAAATAATAACGGTTAACGTTGACCGGAAATGGCTACTTACTTGCCCAGTCGCAATAGGAACAGATAACTATATTATAGCTTTGGCACCACCGCGCATCTCTCGCCAGAGGGCGTTGCACGGATCAGAGGCAGCTGCAATGGGAGGCGGGGCAATTGGGGGGCACGTGCAGGCAGTTGGTGACGCACCATTGGTGCATTCCAGGGACGCCCGCCCACACGCCGATCGCCCGACAGGCGGAGCCACCCGGGCTCGAATTCGGCTCGTGCTCCAAATGATGTTGAGGAGGGGAAGGGGGAGGAGCCAAGGTGGTGGTCGTCATCGGCGATTGGTGCACGTGATGGTGGTGGGCCACGCCCCCGTCCTGCGCCGCTTGGAGGATGGCGATGTCCGCGCAGGCGCGGAACTCCTCCTGGTTGCCGCATCCCACACTTCCGGTTCCGTTCGGGCAAATGCCCCAGTTATTTCCTGCATAACGAGGAAAAGTTTTAGATATTTGGGTAAAATTCGTCGCATTTTTTAAAACTGAACACAACATGTTTTCAGGAATTTTGTAGAAAAAGGTTCAACTGTAGACATTCTATAGCGATAAGTCATTTTAGGTGGTAAATGTTTGATAACATTTAAAAAATTGGAAGAATTTAGAACTTTTCGAATACGAACCAAAGGAAAATTATGATTGGTGCCCGAATGATCGGGGAAGTGTTGACAATGAAACAAGAAATTTTGAGAAAGACGAAAACGATACGACAAATATCGAGAAAATCACGAAAGCGTTAGACAAGATTACGAGAATTTGCAAGCGTCGAGAGAATTTTTAGAATGAAACAAGAAATTTAGAGAAAGTCAACAATTAACATTACGACAAATGTCGAGAAAATCCCTAAAACTTCAGAATGCATTACTACATGTAGAATTTACAAAAATCTCGAGCATAAAACAGTAGAAAGTCGACAACATCGCAAAACAACTCGATAAATTTTCACAAATTTGCGAGAAATCCGTGGAGATATTCCCGGAACCACGTACCGCACTTGTAGATCCACTGGAAGACGCACCTTTGGCAAGTGAGCTGCGTGGGCAGGCGGAGGTCCAGGGTGAAGACCCCGTTGCCGGACCCAGGGGGCAGGAAGTACTTGGTGCCAGATCCGTCGGCCAGCTCCAGCGGATGCCTTGAGAAAATTGACGAGGTCATAGGTCGGAGGTGTGTTCGGAGGGGGTGAAATCAGTCTATAGTATTCTACGGTGGCATACTCACTGGTCCAGGCACTCCTGGGTGACTTCGGCCGCGGGGTCGTCCGGCGCTGGACACGTTCGAAACTCGAAGTGCCCCTTGTGGGCCGCGGTCAGTTGGACGGAGACGCTGATCACTTGGCCCTGGTCGTAGGTGGCCACCACGATACCGTTGGCGTACAGGCCCCCGGCCTCGTTGGGCCTCGGCTGGGGGGCGTCCCAGGCGTCGCCGCAAAGGCCGCACTTGCCGCCATTAATCGAGTGCTGGCGCTGCAGTACCAAAAAAGAGAAAACCGGATTAGTGGAACAGCAGTGAAAAATCCATATAGCTATGTATTCATTTGGCTACGTTGGCAATGTTCAAGTATTATGTCATCATAATATCGTGATACGGATCGACACCAATAAAAATTAGATAAAAATGATGGAATTCACCCATATATTCTTAAAAATGAGATAAAAAATGATTCTTTCAACTCAAATTTCTATAAAAATGATGGACATTACTTTCTACCAATTTTGGTTCAAAACCACAGATTTAAACCAATTTTTAACAACGATTAGATCAAAAATTATGGAACTGTCCACAATTCTCGATAAAAAATTGGATAAAAATGATGGCTGTTATCCTAAATATCCTACACCGATTGGATCAAAACGATGATTCCAAACCCAAATTTCTTTTAAAACTGTTCAAAAAGTATAGATCTAAACTGAATTTAAATTTCTATAAAAATAAGGTCACGAAAAGCACAATCCTCATCAGGCACCATCGGTTGGTCTCCCCCTCATAGACGATGACATAATACTTGAACATTGACATTTTTCTGAAAAAGCAGACCGAGGACAAAATGGGGGCGTTCAAACATTGCCATGATCTCAGTGTTTGAATGCTGGCACAGGGGATTAGCAGAGCAGGGTGTCTTATAGTCACGATTTGGTGATGACGTAATACTGGAACTCAGAAATGGGTCTGACACGCAGGTGGACAGCAATGGTCCATCGCACTAGGTTGAGGGAAGACTGTGGGTCAAGGTCACCGCCTAGGGACCATCAATGGGTCATTGGTCTTTACCGTGAATCCTCCGCAGAAGAGTTCCATGTCGTTGTAGTTGACAGGGTTGTTGAAGTTGAATCGCCACATAGTGGACCTCGATGGGGGCTCGATTAACCGGCCGTGGCCGGACACGGTCATCGCCACCTGAAAACAACCGAAATATTCATGTATCACTACACAGTCAAGGCGCCGAAATTAATGAGCACAAAACCGAGATAGAGGTCAAATCCGGCTGAAAACCATGCCGGATCATCTTTCAAACATTTTAATGTTTTTGAGTGGGAATTAATGCTTTTTGGCAACGTTGCCAGCTGCAGATATCCAATAGTCAGCACCTGAGATGCCATGTGGTAGCATAAACATGTTACAGCAAAAAAGGAAGGAAAAATGAAATGGCACATACATCAGAATGACATGCCATTATTTTTATCCGAAATATGTTCCAACAACGGCATTTTTCCACTTTACAACCATGCAGGGTTACCCCCAGTCCAGGCCATTGAAAACAATGCGAAAATATGCGGGTATATTTTTTGCTTACTATACAGGGTCGGTCAATAAAGTCACCACTTATATGGGTCTCTGTTAGACATCTTCTAATTAGACTATTAGAAGATGTGTCCAGACTATACGACAAAACATTGTCCTGTTGTACAAATTGATCACACACAAAAGTTGACCAAAAATTTGCGAGGAAACAGCAAATTTAATTTATTTTTAAATTGGCAATTTCTAACAGCTATGCCTTCAGAAATACCACGTAAAGTGTTGAATAACACTATATGTTGTATAAAAACTTTCTACGAATTTTGAAACAGATTTAGTGTGGACCCAGATTATGTTAAAAAAATGGAATAAAAAAATTGTAATGAAACAGCAAATTTATTTTTTGCTATTATTTATTTTTTGAATTGACAATTTCTAGCAACTGCTACTATAATATACAATTTAATATAATATATTATATAATATAATAATTAGATTTTTATTTTAACGTCTAAATCACTTTTCTCTGGCTATTGCCAATATTTCCATCCGTATTTTCAACTGTCCATTTTCCACCTTTCATAAATTTGAAGTCTAAAGTCTGACCGAACCTGAATCAAATTGAATTTCCAGGTTTTCCAGACAATTTAAACTGCCAGCAGGGTAATGAGTTGAATTGAAAACCTTTTTAAAAATCAAATCACTTTGGCATCAGGAAAAAGCCTGGTCAAATGTTTAGCTAAAATCCAGTTACTTAGGGCAGGTAGTTCTTAAAAATGAAAGTTGCTGTTTCACAAAAAAATTCCAGACGTTAATCGATAAACTTTTCCCGAATTTTCCACATGGCCAGACAGTGCGTAATGACGTGTAAATTGTTCGCATAAAATCACTATTCATGAACGCCACAATTGTCACAAATAAACATATCATCACGTTCGATTTCGTGGCTGCTCGATTAATTTTCAATTTTTGCATTTGAAAAAGCTCAATTTGCACTTTTCAAAGCACGACGCACCCGATTTACCTAGTCATTTTGACAGATTTTACCATGGTTTTGCATGGATTTGCATGGCTTTAGCAAAGTGGGACTTACCGACAAGGTCAGCAGGATGATTCCTGACAGCCTGGCGTCCATCACCAACAAATGAGACGTGGACGAAATCCTCATCCTCTCTCCACCAGTGTTCTGTGCCAATTGAGTTTCGACCTTCAAGCCAAAAACTGATGGAGAATAAAAAAACCTCCCTCGTTGCTTCGCATCTTCTTCAACCAGAATGGGAATGGGAGGGGCGACTCTGTTGGAAAACAGGAAAGGGTTATGCCTCCAAAAATGTGAAAGGTAACGGAGCCGAATAGATCACGGTGAATTAGTAGGAAAACGTTGACATTTTCAGCATCTTTTCGCACAGTGAGGTGTGCGGAGCAACCGTCATGCATCGCCAGCCCCCAAAATTGGTCGTTTTAGAACGGTTTATGCCCTCCAGGGCCATGCCAAGTGCTTGCAAAAAATGTTCGAAAACTGTTAAACATGAACTCAGCTAAAAAAGTTTTAGAAAGTTGGGATGTTATGTCGCTGCAAAATCGTCATTGTCACGTCCTGGGTGACACACGATGGAATTTACCCCAGATTACCGTTTGTAGACAAAAAATTATGACTCGTTCAAATACTATTTCGTCAAAAAATTGTCATTTTCACACCCTGGGTGACACATTTTTTTAACCCATATTTTTAATCCGTGGATTTAACCCAGATTATTATTTGAAAAAATAAATAAATTATCATTCGTCATCACTTTCGTCCATGTTCAAACATGATATCATAACATTTTCGAGGTTCACAGACCACTCCCCACCATTATGTCAGCATTCGTCATCATTTTAACTACCCCCCAACAAGTGATAACATACGATTATATCACAACTTGGATTTTATAGATTTTATAGAAAATTAATGCCATCATTATTTGTCCAACCCTACCCCTCATCGTGTGACATTTTTTAGCTAACTCCACCCCCTAAGATGATGACATGATACTTGAACGTCCCCCTCGAATAATTAGAACAATATCATTTGCCCGCATCTGCAAAGTGGATTTTGAACTACTTTTGCTATTTTCCTCTATTTCTGGCATTGAAATCAAAGTCGCAAAAATAACTGCTCCAGATGTTCACGATCCAAATTTCAATTTAACATAACGCAAGGCTTCACTTCGTCGTTTTTTTTTAACGAGCCAGATTGACTCAACAATAAAGTAACAAGAAAAAAATATGGGATGATGTTACATACTGTACATGTAAGTTTTATGGATCATTTTGCGAATGATGGGTTCCAACTTTTCGAACGCCCCATAATTTAATCATTTGAACAGTTGAAAGTCATAGCGATCTACATATGAACAAAACCATCAAATGCAAAAGATAACATAAATATTGAAACCAATTTTTCATCTTGTATCTATCTATATTTATCTTTTAAAAACCATTAGACCTTGCTCTAATTGCTCTCACTGCCTGCATGAAATTACATTTACACATTTTTTGGCAATTAAATGGTTTTCAATTTTTAATCTTCAATTAGCATTCCAGAAATGCACTTTGATGGCAAATATTCATATCTTATGAAACATCTTATAGCAGAATTGTTGTACCATTTCTGCCACTAATGGAAAAAATTTGCACTTTTCTGACACATCCTTCTGGCAGATATTCTCGCCTCTCGGACGAGTGTGGGATGCGATATAATTAATTGGATTAAAAAATTGATCAGTTTGCCATTGCAATCTTTTTAAAAGTGCTTGCTCCAAAAAAAATATTTGTACCTACGTCCATGCGAGCTCCGATCGCCATAATGAAGACTCGAAGCCACAACAAGTGCATCTTCCGTTATAAGTTCTTGACCAGCCCTTCCAGAATGAGCCCGCACCTGCGATTGATCCTCAGCGTGGCTAGGTGGTCGGCCCTGGTGGGGCCGATGTTAACGACGGCGATAGGCATTTTTCGTTCGTTCGCTTCTAGGGCAAAGCGGTATCCAGAAAACACCTAATGGGCCAAACCAGTGGGCAAAATAAAAAGGGTACAAACCTAAACAGGTTTGTCAGCATTTTCGGGTAGTTTCCTGGGCTTCAGTCAGCCTACCTGCAACGACGATCCGAGGACGAGCAGGGCGTCGCTGCGCCTCAGCTCCTCGTACACCTTGTCCACTCTGGCCCTAGGCACGTTGTCGCCGAAGAACACGATGTCCGGCTTCATGACCCCGCCGCAGGCGCCGCACAGAGGCGCCTTGAACAGCTGGACCGATTCCTGGTAGCAGAAATTGAACATTGCAGTCATTGTTTCAGCAGCATGCTCAACGTCTGGAGAAACTTACGGCAGCCAGTTCCACGTCTCCGTCGGGCCTGATTTCCATGCGCTCGCCGCTCAAGTGCGGGTTCTCCGCGTGCATCCTCCGCTGCAGCTCGTGCCTGCACACGGTCGTCTTGCAGTTCAAGCAGAGCACCTCGAAGGCCGTGCCGTGAAGCTCTACGACCCCGGAGGAGCCGGCCTTGTGGTGCAATCGGTCCACGTTCTGGGTGACCAGGCAGCCGATCTTGTGCTCCAGGCGCTGGAGGGCCCGGTGGGCGCCATTGGGCAGCACTGAGGAGAACCGGGGCCAGCCGACGAAGTTTCGAGCCCAATACCTGCGCCGGACGCCTTCGTCGGCCAGGAACTGCTGGAACTGGACTGGCCGGTTGGAACTGCGGGCGTACAGGCCGACGCCCTCGGACCGGTAGTCGGGGATGCCGCTTTCCGTGGAGATCCCGGCCCCGGAGAGGACCAGCAGGCGGCGAGCGCGGCGAAAGAACGATGTCAACTCGCTCAGCTCGGAATCCTGCACACATGGTAAACAGACCAAAAAATTAGGTGAAGTCAGACCATGGTTTATCAAGCAGAAAGCCCGGCCATATCAGACTTGCGCAAACCCTGTCAGATTCAGCCCGGAGGATTTATTTGAACCGTTCCTCACACGCAATGTTCAAGCATAACATCATTTCAGAATTTGGATTTTCGCTATTCTTAATACAATGCTTTTTTTGGTAACTCTTTAGAATAAGCCCGCAATGGCGGCCACGCTTGTTTTCTACGGAGCCCGACTCAGCCTGTTAGGGATAGTTTTAGGATAGGTTAGGTGACCTTAGGTCAAAGGGGTGACCAGTGGGGCCTGTAAACTAACCTAAAACTATCCGTAACAGGCTCCGTAGAAAACAAGCGTGGCCGCCATTGCTGGCTTATTCTAAAGAGTTACCTTTCTTTTTTTGAATTTTAACCCAAAGCATATTTGCAGCAGTTATGATGACATTATTGTTTGTCGACCTCCCTCCCACCCCCTCACTTCTGAAGTCTTCTGTCATCACGGTAAAACTTGAACGTCCCCTGCCCATCTTTTCGGACACCCTGTAATCCGTCCTTGGAAGAACCAAACCCCTTGCCACTGCAGCCCATCAGTCCGCTGCTCAATAAATTACCGTGTAAGCGTCGCAGTGAGGCACAAAGGTCATCGAGGAGCTGAAATTCCGTCTCAGCTGACGACTGGACGACACAAACAGGCTCATGGCGAAATGGCTAAAAACCAGCAAGTACGAACATCAGCTGTTGGGAGTACAGTCGACTCCTCGATCGATTTCTCGGCGAAAGACCGCAGCTCAAGACTCTCACGACGTCGCGTTCCTACCGTCACAGCTTCATTTTCAGCAAAACAGTCTGCAAAATTGAAAAATTTGCGTTTTTCCGATCTACTCCATATCCCGAATCCTACTTTCCAAGTGCAAGATTCGAACTTTCGAAACGAGCCTTTCGAACGGCCCTCACGTGCTGGGTCACGTGCGCTCGGGTGGCGCCGCCCTAGCGGCGTTCCGAGCCTGGTGTCTTCCATTACTATAGATCGGATGCTGATCTTGGAGGGCCGAAAAAGTACGATTTCAGCAGCTCCAAACCCATAAAAACCAGGAAAAACGACGTCATGTCGTGCGTGAATCGTCCGAGGAGACGCCAGCTCGTCCGCGGAGTGAAAATCGCCGAGGCGATTCTGTCGACAGTTCGGATGTGAAGGGTAGGCCTAGGCGTTCGTAATGTAAACATTGCTGCACTGGGAAGGCCAGGGACCACCCTCCTCTGTTTTCCCTTTAAAAAACCGAAAGTCGGCCCTAATTTCGAGGAAATCGTCGATAACGGCGAGGGTCGTTGCTGGGGCCGCGCATCCCGAGGTTGTCATCGCTCTCGGAAATCCGGTTCGAGGTGCAGCTGCTTGGAAAATAACAGGGATGAGCATTTGGCAACCAATAAATGAGTAATAATGGCAGGCCTTCATGCCCTTTGGTTTCAGTTCAACTCAACTCAGTACCCTGCTGTCAGTACAGGTAGTACCCTGGAAACGGAACAGTCAATAATGTCGGTTTCAACGAATACTGACGGCAATACTTGTCCTGTAAAGGACAAGGCTGATGTATCAATATTGAATACTGAATGAGCTTCAGGTTGATATATTGACAGCAGTAATTATGCATCAACACTGTAGGGTTGTACAAGCTCTATTGCATAGGCCTGCTGTCGCATATAATATGGCAGTGCTGATGTATTTATATTGAATACTGAAGCGAGCATCAGGGTGAGATATTGACACAGGAATTATGCATCAACACCGTGGGGTTGCACAAATTCTAATGCATGGGCCTACTGTCAGCATTACGGTTTTGACGATATGGAGAATTAATTATAATTGGCCACGTATGGGACCCTATGCAGCCAATGATGGTCATTAGAATCGGTAGTATTAAAAATATGAACTGGATGTGAACTGTGTATAAGTAAGATCAGTATCTCTGAACTTCGTTGGGCGAGATTCTAAAGTACTGCGAACCTTTTTTTTTTTTGCTGAATAAAGCAGTTGGAAGTAACGTAAAAAAAAAGTTGAAATTATCCGAAGCGTTTACTGACGGTTTACATTTTCCAGCGAACGATCGGTCAGTCCGCATCTAGAGGTCAGCTACGACCGAAACACTGACGTGCTGACAGTTAGGCAAGATGTTCAGCGGCAAAGCGGAGACTAAGAAGGACCAGTTCTTGGAGCAGACCAAGCAGGCGAGGCAGGAGAGGGCCCTGGAACGGAGACGGGAGCAGGCCGCGATATGCATACAGGTGGGTGAACCTAAATCCAAACTTAATAAAATTCGGCTGATGTTTTATCCGCGACTAATTATCACGCACATCCATTCAGGCTCACATGCGTGGTTACCTGCTGCGGCAGAAGCTCAACAGGGACATCAGGTAGGTTGGTGCGAACTTTTTACGGACAACCTCATTCCAAACATTGTTCACAAATCATTTCTTGCGCAGGAGTGAATCAGACGCGACCTTCCCGGAGGAGTTTGACCCGGCAACGTCCAGGCACTTAGGCGAGTCCTTCATGCCTTAGTATTTGGTCAAAGAGCTCCCACACGAATGTCATCTTAATTTTCATTTTTTGTTCTGCCGTCTTCAGCCATAGACGTGTTTAAAGTGCTGACGAAATTCCTGGTGGTCTTCGACGAGGAGCGCGACCAAAAGGTGAGCTTCGATCATTGTCGGCAAAACTAACACTTTTCGGTTTTTCTAGTTGTGTTGACTGTTCGATTGCTCGTAATGCTGAACTTTTATCACTCGTTAGAGGTTCCAGAATGTCTGCCGTCACATCGTGGCCAGCATGGACGTTGAAAATATGAAGGTGAGCGAGAGAACGCATCGCAGTTTGTTCTCCAGTGTTGCCTGTGGGCATCAATTTCAACAACCTCCAATATTATTTTTTCTTCTTCCTTTTCCGAGCAGCACTGTTACGTCAGCATAACCCTGATGAAGCAGCACACTCTGCGTTGCATCCGCCAGATCAAGATCCTGCTGTGGCAATGCTGCGCTTATCTTCAGCGGTTAAAGGTGAAGACTGTTTTTCCTGGCATACATTTTCCGCCGGCTTCTGAATGTTACGAAGCTAATCCGTTGTCATGTCTCACCCATGCAGCCGGAGTCGCCGACCGACAGCAAGGCCATCATGCTGCACTTGCACACGCTGGTCATCTTCACGTCGACCAACACGTGGAAGATACTGTCCAGCAAATCCAGTAAGGAACTTTACCGAGCCGACCGTGAATATCGATGGCTTTAAGCATGGCTATTGTATGTCCACTGTTTCAAGCTATTTAGAATCGTCCACTGTTTCAAGCTATTTAGAATCGCGTATCGAAGATCTCGTTTCTTCCCAACATAGAACCCCGGTTGTTTCAATAATTATCGCCACTTCTTTCACGTGGCCTCGGTCGAGCGTAATAATTATATGCATGTGTAACTTCGATTGTTTTACTGTTTTAAATAAAACACATCATTAGTGAAGATAATTCATGCGGACATTCAATTCAATTGGATTAATTGGTGTTTTGGCCGACGTAATAGCCTTCAGCCTCCTTTTGTTTAAAAAAATTGGCATGTTCAAGTATTGTCATGGGGAGGGGACATAATGAATATGCATGATGATAATGGTGTTGGCTGAAATTATCATCTTAATTAATTTTGATAGAAATTTAGGCTGAAATCCATAATTTTTGATCCAAGTTTTTATAAATTCTGATTATAATCCAGTTCTGACTAATAGCTGGACATGCCATGGTGCTCTTGACTCGAATTATATGCAGTAGTCACAAAAATGACATACAATATGTGTGCGTTAAGACTTTGTACTACACTTTGAAATCGTGATTATTTTCTTCCAAAGTCCCGTTGGCCTTACTAAATTTACGAATAACAAAGCTATGCCCCATGTGATTCAGAATATGTCAAACTCAATTTTTCCAAGAACTGGACATACGATACGTGTGCTTTAAACCATCGAGCACATGCCTTCCTTGAACGTTAAGTCTTTAACATTGCAGACGAGCCCTTGAGGCCTGTGATGAACCAGCTGTGCGCAAACGTCATGGGCCACCTGGTGATGAAAGGGCTGTATCCAACTCTTCAGGTATTTTTTGGGCATCTCCGAGGCCCTGAACAAAAAGGTTTCGTTGTTTCCAAAGTATGTAGCGAGTTTTGTCTTTTCCACAGACCTTGTTGATGAAGGGCATGGCGAGGACGGTCCCCTCGCTCAAGCACGCCGCAACATCCGCAGCCATTACCTTGGCCGTCCGGTGAGCTAGTCATTACTCGCACAAGACTGTCATTTATCAAAAGCGCTTCCGACGAGTGAGGATTTTCTCTTCCAGGCCATTGATAGGAGCGCAGTTCTCGGACAACCTGGTTGCGCAGTTCGTGGTTCACGTGCTGTCGGTGCCCGCCTTGATACTTCACGTTTCCACAAAATCCCTGGAGGTAAAGTCTTGGTGAGATTAACGGGTCGGTCATTCAGCCTCGGTAGATTTAAGTCACATTTTATCCCCCCACCCAGTGCCTCAGCCTCTTGAGCCAGCACGAGGTCCTGCTAAAGACCACCGCGTTCCTGTGTGGCGGTCAGCAGTTCCGCCTGGTCGTCTCATCGCTGGATGGGGGCAGCACCCTGTCGCTGCTCGGCAATCTCATTCATTCTACATATCTGGATAGGGAGGTTAGCATCACATCTTCACACCTGCTCTCTTTTCGTACTGCATTCTCAGAGCGCTCATGGCCGGTGTCCAATTTCGTTGCAGATTCTAGCCAACCACTCATCGGACGTCGTGCTACACACGACGCTGCTGGATTTCATGGTGATTACAATTGTCTATCCAATATTTTTGAAACCTTCCTATGTTTCCAATACTTCGGACGCTGTTTTGACCACCGGAAATGCAACCAATCTATCTCTAAGCGAGACATGACAAAACAGATTTTCAAGAAAAAGTTTTGTAGTGACAGTGTGCCACACTTGAGTAATGTGACAGGTTTCTGACAGTGACGAAAACAAAGTTTTCCTTCCACACAAGTTCTTTTGACCAAGAATGTTCCGTAATTTTCTATGAAGCCTGCATGGATAGTGCGAAGAGAAAAGTGTGATCGATGTTAATGTTCACCTTGTCTTATCTCGCAGAACGTGACCATAAAGCTGTTGGAATGCTGTCAGACCTACGTCGTGAGCAGGCAGTCCAACCTGACGCATTGGCACCCCGTCTTGGGATGGTTTTCGCAGAAAATCGACGCGGGGTAAAGAAACCCAAATAAAAACTTGTTTCTCGATCGTTGTCACTGAATAAAAACTAAGGTGTGCTGCCTCTTGCTGTAGATTACACGAGGCCGTTCCGTTCATCAAGAAGCAGCTGCAGCTGCTGTGGAGCGTGGGCATGTTGAACGTCACATTCTCGCCGCTCATTCGCCTCATGGGTCACGTGAGCAGCCCCAACGATCCGGGCGGACGGTACGATCCCTCGTCGTCCATCACGTCGCCAACCAAGCCATCCAGTGAGTGGACGAGTCCTTAAAAACAAAAATTGCCTTCGATCTATTTCCACTGACGTGAGACTTTTCTACCGCAGATTTCCTCAAGAAGGCTTTCGAGCGGGCCTCTTCCAAAGCCATGCCCAACAAGTACCTCAAGCTGGGCTCACCGGAGACCACCTCCGTGGCCATCACCTGCTCCCTCTATCAGATGGCTCTGGCCACTTTCACGCAGCTCAGACTAGATCTCCTCACAGGTACTTCAAATGGTGAAGCGATTTGTTTATGCCGCGAGGAGAACAACGAGTTTCACTATGTGGCAAATGATGTCACGGCGTGGAAAAAATACAGCGAGCAATTTCATTTCACGTAGGTCTGTGCTACCAGGACGTGGTCCTGCCCAACCTGTGGAAGTTCATCTCGTCCCTGGGGCCCAACTTCGGCCTGAAGTCATTCCTGGACCACCTGGCCATCAACACCAAGACGACGGCGCCCGAGTTCCAGATGCTGATGCTGTTCTGCGACTGCACCACGCACCTCATCACGTACTGTTCCGCTGCTCTGAACTTGCATCCTTGCATTTAACTTTAGGGGCCGTACATAAGCTACGTCCATGAAAAGTCGACTTTTTGACCCCCTACCCCACCTCAATTTCTTCAACTTCGTTCATTCCAGCATCCTGGACGACATGGAGCTGTACGAGCAGCAGCGGCCATTCCGCCTGGACGACCTGGTGGACATGAGCAACTTCCTCAACCAGTTCGTCTACAAGATCATCTGGCACAACCTCATCGGTGGGTTCAAACTTTCCGAGCCAGGCTCGATCGAAAATTCACTTTTTTTAAAATTTCCTCCTGGGCAGATGCGAAGGCCGTGAACCACAGTCTGTTCTTCAACTCCATCCACACCCTGCTGATGCTGCTCTATCAGCGAGACTGCCGTCGGAAGTACACGCCCGATGACCATTGGCTCATCAAGTGGGTGACTTATTTCAGTTCAATTCAATTCAGCTGAGCACCCAGCAATTGAGTAACGAAACGTTGGCTGGTTTCTCATCTGCAGGGACATTCGTCCGAGCTGCTTCATGAGCGACCTGGACAAGGGGCGCAAGAGCGCGCAGGTTCTGCTGCAGAAGGTTCCCCACATCGTGCCTCATAAGGAGGTTCGTCCGTACTCTCGTTAATCAATGCTTTCCATCTTGTCAGTTTCAGCGTTCTATAATGTCTTTTGCTTGTCCAGCGGGTCTTGCTGTTCCGCAAGTACATCACCAACGAGAAGGTCGTTCTGGGGCTGACCGAGTCTGCCTGTGCCTCGCCGCAGTCGACGTTGGTGACCGTGCATCGATCTCGCATCGTGGAGGTGAGATGCGTCCCCGTTATTACCCGGAGGTGGCCATAGCCCTCGACTAAAATGTTCCTATACATTTACAGGATGGTTACCGTCAACTGGCTATGCTTCCACCCCAGGCTCTGAAGGGCGTCATAAGGGTCAAGTTCGTCAACGAGCAGGTCAATTGCACATTGACAGTTTAAAACACAGATCAGACCATTGTATGATATTGTTCAGACAAATGTTAAGCACATCGCAATAATTATACACATTGTGTGCACACAATGACTCTGTACCGGCCTGGTTACAGTAATTTTGTGCGTGCTATGTGTGTACCACGGCTACTATGCACTGTTGGGCACATTATGGCAGGATTCTGAGAGAATAAGTTAGGAATTGTCTTTGCCAGTTGCAATCATTGAATTTTTTCCATCGCAAAAACAGGGTCTGGACGAGGCCGGCATCGACCAGGATGGCGTCTTCAAGGAGTTCTTGGAGGAGACCATCAAGCGGGTGTTCAATCCCTCTTTGAGCCTGTTCAAGGTGACGAGCGAGGAGCGGCTGTACCCCTCGCCCACCTCGCACATAAATGAGAACCACCTGCAGCTCTTCGAGTTCGTCGGCCGGATGCTGGGGAAGGCGGTCTATGAGGTAACGCTTGCGCGGGGCCGCATCTTTCCATTAACTGATCCATTTAACCCTTAAACCGACTTCGCTCTCCGCAGGGCATTGTGGTGGACGTGCCCTTCGCCTCCTTCTTCCTCAGCCAGGTGCTGGGTCACCAGCACAGCGCCCTCTACAGCTCCATCGACGAGCTGCCGTCCCTCGACCCGGACCTTTACAAGAGCCTGACGTACATCAAGGTGAGATCGAACGAGGTTTTCTGGCCGAAAGGCCTTTTCATCGATGGCTCTACGAAACTTAGACGCTTTTCCAGCATTACGACAGCGACATCCGCGACTTGGACCTGACGTTTTCGTACGACGACGACTGCATGGGGAAGGTGGTCACCCACGAGCTGATCCCGGGCGGCCGGGCAGTGCCGGTCACCAACGAGAACAAGTGAGTCCGTCATCTCCGTTCTGCGGGGCGAAAGGGCCGCGTGTTCCTTGTCTGATGCATTTGCGATTTTGACCACCCGCAGGATCAGCTACATCCACCTGATGGCCCACTTCCGGATGCACGTCCAAATCAAGGAGCAGACCGCGGCATTCATCCGCGGCTTCCGCTCCATCATCCATCACGAGTGGCTGGCCATATTCTCCACGCCGGAGGTGCAGCGACTCATTTCGGGAGACACGCTCGAGGTCTACCTGGACGATCTCAGGTTAGCCCGGCCCGACGAATCCCTCGCTCCATTCGATTTACGGTAGTTTTTAACGCTATTTGCATTTAGGCGGCACGCTCGTTACTACGGCGGCTTCCACGACAACCACAGGGTCATCAGTTGGCTGTGGGACATCTTGGACAAGGATTTCACGGCCAATGAACGCAGCCTGTTTCTCAAGGTATCGTGCTTTTTAAAGAAAACTTTAAATTTTCTTCATCCAGCTTTCCTTTCTCCAACTTTCCATTGAGGAGACGCGGGTTCTGCGTGGTTTCCCACAATCCTACTTATTTTCCACAAGCAGTTGACATGACAGCACATGCAATGTAATCCAGTAAAACCGGTCTCTTTTTCAGTTCGTGACCAGCTGCTCGAAGCCTCCCCTGCTCGGGTTCGCGCATCTGGACCCGCCGTTCTCCATACGTTGCGTGGAGGTCAGCGACGACCAGGTTCGTTCAGGGCTATTACCCAAAAACCGGAACGGAGGAAAAAAGCTTCGTTGTTTCACCTTCCCATCCTTCTTTCTAATGCTAGGACACGGGCGACACGGTGGGCAGCGTGCTGCGTGGCTTCTTTGCCGTGCGCAAGAAGGACCCGGTCAACCGCCTGCCCACTTCGTCCACGTGCTTCAACCTCCTTAAGCTGCCCAACTACCAGAAGAAGAGCACGCTGAGGGAGAAGCTGCGCTACGCAATCACCAGCAACACCGGCTTCGAGCTCTCTTAGGCCCATCGGCCACTCGCTGTACAGCTTTTTTTTTTTAAAAAAAACACGTATTCGAAATCGTCGATGAGACTGAACATGTGGTGTCACCGGACCAGCATCCATATCAAGTGCAGTCAGCCACAGGCCCGCAGCCCCGAGAACATATCACGAGCAGCAGTACCCGAATAGCCGCGCATTTCCGAAAAGTTAGGAAAATTTCAAAGACATACCTTACTGAATGGGTACTGGATCTTTGCAGCGCGGGGAGCTCAGGACCTCTGTATAAACTCATTGTTTGTGAGCATGCATCGAAGCTCTGAAATGAAATGATTTTGAAATCATTACAATCTTTTTCGCATGGAAATGAAATGTATTTTTACCGTTGACGTCATATATGACTGGTAATCATGGAACTTTGTAAGTATTTCGGAGTCAGTTTTTATTTCAAACCTCACGTCTCATGTTAGCCTGCAAGTAGTTTGATTTCATGTAAAACTCAGCTTTTGGGCTAAAAATGCTTTGTTCTATCGCCTTCTCAGCCTTGGCAGAAGTTATAACTTAAAAATGTTTACTGTAACAGCAATTTAATGAATGATTTGTATTATTTGCATCAGGTTAACCTCCCCCTGGAGGGGCTAGACGTTGTTATAAATAAAAACTGACTGAGAAATACTCACAAATGAAAAGTATCTCGTGTATAACGATTCAAATTGAGCATTTTCCTGGAAATTAACCGGATTGCGCGGAAATGTGCAGCGAGTTTCGGGACATCTTGAATTTCGATGCAAATTTGTGAAATCCAGAAGTGATCGAGAACACTGTATGCGGAAGACTAATAAACGTATCGATTGTCCTCCGAGCTTCCCGAGACTTTCCCGCTTTTCTTCCGGTCAGCCGGTAATCCCGGCATCGCCGAGAGGGAAGAGTGCTTCACTAAATGGTTATATTCTTAATTTATTTTAGCATTGAAATGTACCGATCAACTGTAATTGCGTGGCGAGTGAAAGATAAAATCGATAAAACTACTGAAACAAGCTACAGTCTTTGAAATTTTACACAGGTTTATGTTTCTCACGGTCCTCACTCGTCGTCTGGTCAGCATGGTCGTTTCTAAGGGGCCCAATTCCTTCCTGCCCAGTTCGCCGGACGAGCGTTTTCCACCTGGAAACAGCGGTAACGAAGACCGAGGGGGTTTCGGGGGCGAAAACAGTCGGAACTCGAGCGATCCGAAAGAAGGAGAAAAAACCGAGCTGCGGCCAGCTCTACGGACAAAGGCACCGTGAAATTATTTGCATGGAATACAGGTCAAGTATTTATACATATGTATATCACATTGGGACTGGTGGACGAACCGAGGAAACGCAACGGGACAAATGAGTACGAAGAACGAGAGGGCAGCGAAAAACAATCCGAAGAAACACTTAATGGAAGAATATATTCCGGCTTCGTCGCTACTCGTCGTCCGCTTTACACACTCAAGTCTAATCTCCAGTCTCTGAAAAATTGCACCGGTTTCGTGCCGAGTCTAATAGGGAACGTTCGAGTATTACGTCGTGAAAATGTTTTCTTAGATTTAATTTCGCAAACAAATTTCGCACACATTTAAATTTTGTGTCATTGGTGATATTACCACGTTGATATGTGTTGACTAATCGAGGGTCAGGAAATCACAATGTTATGATGACATAATTATTGAATGTTCCCTCAATGAGTGAAGGAAAAAATTCAAAAATTATGTCAGCATATTGGGGAGGGCCGGAGGGGATAGACCAAATGATGTTTGGCACTAACATTTTATTCATCACCTCGTCTGTTTTCAATGTTTAAACTTCCGATGTATGTTACCTCGTATATAGTTACCTGTGTTTATATAAAAAAAATTGCAAAAATAACGAAAATAAATCCAGAATTTTTTTGTGGTTATTTTAGCAGTTTTGCAATTTTTGAAACTTTATCATGGTGTTCAAGCATCAAAAATAAGTGTTTATACAAAAATTGCAAAAATAACGAAAATCAATTCAGAATTTTTTTCCTTATTTTTGCAATTTTGCAACTTTTTGCAACTTTTTTTATAATGGTGTACAAGCATCAAAAATGAGTTTATATAAAAACTTTATATAAATACTAATGTTTGATTTTGCGTGTGCACTGTGGAAGTGTCAGAAAATCTATTTTTGAATGCCGTAATACATGAACGTTCCCTTTCGTACTGGAGCGACTGGAGCGCCATCTATGGACTGGGGCGCAGGAATTGAGGCCAGAGATGTCTGACCAGAGCGACGAATGGAGTCCTCCCCCAAGCAGTCCCTCCCATTTACAGGGTGACAAATGAATGAAAGAAATAACAATGGAACTGAAAACCGTTGGTGTATCATCATCATCATGTCATTCTCGATTTCATCGATCAACGAAAACGCGGAAAACGATGCCAATTAACGAGCAATAGTTGGCGATAATAATGGCGGCTGCCACCAGAGGCCCCTTACCAGCAGTTAACGGTAATTGGGGGTTGGTGCACCCGGCTAATAATAACGATTGTACTCAATTAAAAATCTACAGGATCAGCGCTCATAAGAATAATATATTACAAGGGGTGTACGCCGAGGACACCCTGTATTACAACTAATTAAAAAAGGTCCATTGCGCGATAATCAATTTAGGGTCAACTTCGATTTCTTAGCTTTTGGGTCAGGTCGAGTAAGATCAGGGCACGGAGAGGGGCGTTCCAGTATTACACTACGTCATCATCAAGGAGGAACAAGGTTGAACAAATGATGGCGAATGATGACATGGGGTCAAACATAAGATGACAGGGGAGATGGGGTCAACCATGAGATGACAGGAGGGATGAGGTCAACCATGAGATGACAGCAGGGATGAAGTTAACCGTATGATGACAGGAGGGATGAGGTCAACCATGATATGACATGAGGGATGACGTCAACCATATGATGACAGGATGGATGAAGTCAACCATACGATGACAAGAGGGACGAAGTCAACCATATGATGACAAGAGGGATGAGGTCAACTATATGATGACAGGATGGATGACGTCAAGCATAAGATGACAGGAGGGATGAGGTCAACCATAGGATGACAGGAGGGATGACATCAAGCATAAGATGGCAGAAGGGATGAGGTCAACCACATGTGCAAGATGGCAGGAGGGATGAGGTCAATCATGAGATGAGAGGAGGGGTTAGGTCAACTAGATGATGACGAAGGATGATATGGGTAATGGTCAACTAAGCGATGACAGGGGAGATTGGGTCAACTAAGCGATGACAGGGGAGATTGGGTCAATCAGATGATGGCAGGTCAACAAAATTTTTAGCCATGTATGTAATTAGAAATTTGGGTTAAAATCCATCATTTGTCATCCAGTTTTACACTAAATCCATTATTTTTGATTTAATTTTCACACAGATTTGCTCAAATCTACACTTTTGGTCAATGACGTCATCATTGGGGTAGGGGATGGGAGTATACTGAAATGACCTTTGACCCCAACATGTTCGATGCATTAACAAAGATGGAGGGAGCGCTGGAAACCGAAGTTGACCCCCACAAGAACGAAGCGTTATTTTTCGTAATTTTTTTTACAACAATCTGCTCCTAGTGGCGGGTGGCGCCATTCTCCGTTAGCCTTAATGGCCGATTAAGGGTGTGCGGACAGTGGCGCCGCCCGTGTCGAGTATAATTTAAGGCCGCCGACATTCAAAAAATGGGTTGTTTTCGTTTTTTGGTTACGCACAGACAGACGGACAGACGGGACACGAAACAATGATGAGGATTAGAAGAAGAAGAGGAGGAATCGAGACTCGATAGAGAAAAAAATGACAAATAATTAGGCCTACTGATAGTGTGTGAGAGAGAAACCTACTACTAGTTACCCTACACCTAATGTTATATACGGATGCGCAGGTTTATGGCGAATATTGGACATTTTTTCGTTTTTTCCATTTTTTTTGGATGTGATTTTCGTTTTCCCCACATTTTTCGGACACACTGTACAAGTATAGTAGTAGGACATAGGTCAGTTATGTACACAATTACATTTCATAGAAGAGGCGATGGGATACATGGTTAGATCGAATCGAAACACATCTACGAAAATGATTCGGGCAAGCTGCGATCAGCGCCATCTGTGGGACGACCTCTGACCTCGAGCCCGTTTCGGCAGGGGGTGGGAAATTTTCGCCACGACATAAAACCCAGAAGGGGGAGGGGTGTTGGGCGACCGGTGGAACATGATCCACAAACACTTTGCCTTCGCCATTTTTAAATTTCCAAAATCCATTCCAATGTCCACTTACAGGAAATTACGTGTCTCGTGGGACACCCTGTAATGACAAATTTTAACAGCGCCGTTTATAAATTTCAAAAGTTAATATAAACACCTTCAATCTATGAAATTTGTCCAACGTTACTTGAATTCACTTGAATTCAAGTAACGTATTAAAGTATTTAAAGAAGTAAAGTAAAGTATTTAAAGAAAACCATATGTTTTTGGTTTTCTTTAAATACTTTTGAGTAATTTCATTTTTTTTCAACGTTTAACACAATTGACGAGGAATGGATTTTCGAAATTGTAATCAATTGCTTTAGGATTTAAACACTTAAAAAATGTTTAAAAAATCATACAGTTCTATCATAAATTCTCGTTCGATTACCCATCATGCATGGCAGTGATTAGATATTCGGTGTGCTAATTGGAAAACAAAAATCTCTTGTTTTATGGTCCCTTGACGTTCCCGCCACACCAAAACAATGTTTTTTGAGATTATTAACGACCCCCTTAGACCCCCGACCTGTCAGCTCTGATTGGCTGCCGCAATTTGACCGATGCAATCACCGCCGCCATGTTGGTTGACAGCCCCGAAAGCTAGTTGACTCAAGTTCATATTTTAGGATGACAAAAAGCGTAGATTAGGGGGACGGGGAGGTCATCCACCAAGCATGTGTTGTTTGTGAAAAGTTACACAAAAAACCCCTAACTTGATGTTTGCCCCTGATGGTTGGCAAACCATACGATCTCCCGAGTAAGCAATGATTGCCCATCTATAGGGGCAGCCGATCTGAAAAACCGTGACCTTTGGCCTTTTCCAAACAAAAAGCTTGACTAACATTAAAAGCACTTAAAAGTATTCCCCTAAACGTCGTTAAACTAAAAATAATTTGCGTCAATTAACCACATTTGGTTTGACCCCTCGTGGCACCTGTCATAATTGGTCCTTATTTGGCCACCCCTAAAAATAAACTGACAACATTTGAATCCACGACGGACCCAGGGCATGACTCGTCCAATTCCCAAAACTACATTCTGCCAATTCGGGGTCAATGGAGGGGCGTGGGTGTGCTAAGAAGAATTTCAAGATGGCGACAAGGACCTCCGAAACACCGATGGAGCCAGATAAAAAGTGATGGGGTTAGGGAGGGGATAAGGGGTAATGGCGTCGAATACAGATACACACGCACACGTATTTCGAGACTTTCAAAAACAGATTGATGGAGAAACAGACGAGAGAGAGATAGGCGGGCAAAACGTTAAAAAAATAATATGAACGAATGGAGTAATAAAAAATAAAAATAGCATTTGTTACGATCTAGGAGCGTAGGCCTAACTCTAAACGTCTAGTATGTTACACTCACGCGTGGCCCCCTACGAGTAAACACTATGTCTCGACACGATGTTCAAATATAATCTAAGGAGATAAAGAAGATTGCATAAGAAACTGCTGACACACCCGGTACGCGCGCGCGTGCACTGCAGCACTGCCACCTGGCGCAGTGGCGCCGAACTAGGTTGGGTTAACCAGCCATCAAAGGGGTATAAAGACCAATTAATCTCGCGTTATTTTAAGGGGATTTTAATCGCGCGTTAGCCTAACCTTAGTTCGGTGGCCACACTCCGTTCCAACGTCAATACATGCCAAATTTCTAACGTTCTAATTAACGTCCGAAATGGAGTTTCCGAACAATTTAATGATTGTAAAATGCAGGAAGTAGTTAATACGGGACCGGAGCTTTGTAATTTCTAAACAACAATAAAGCGTCGGGCCACAAAAAGCAGGTCCATGCAATGGTCCAACAATAGACACGTTGCGCAGCACAAACGAAAGTTTCAGCAACGAAAGTTGAATTTCATTCCTGTGCCTTTAACGAAAGTTTGTTATGGACGTGCAATTTCCTAACGAAAGTGAAGCCCTTACTTAGCGATGCATACAAACGTTATTTGACGTTTATTAAAAGTATGAACTGCAGGTTAAACATTCGTTTTGTTACTAGGCCGAAAAAACCGAAACGTTTGAGCTTCAACATTAAATAACGTTTATTTTACATCGCTAAGTAAGGGCTTTACTTTCGTTAGGAAATTGCGCGTCCATAACAAACTTTCGTTAAAGGCACAGCAATGAAATTAAACTTTCGTTGCTGCGCAAAGTGTCTAATAAGGGAGATGCGAATTTCTATTGTACAGCGTGAGGCAGAAGAAACGAGAAGATTTAAATTTGGTTGTGCTTCTACATTTTTGCAGGTGCGCAGCCAAAACACACATTGATGTGTATAGGGGTTCCTAGCATTTACTTCAAACATGTTACATCGAGTTAGTGCAGTTGGGGTCAGGGTGGAGCAGAATCTGTCGATATGAGTTAGTTGGAAACTGATCACTATGTTTACTATTATATTTAAATTACCTATTATATTTTTTTTTTAAAACCAATAGAAGCATCAAACCAGCTGGGGGAACCATTTGTCGATAAGCATCTTCCCAAATTGTAACCATTGCACTTATCCGCTTCTTGGGTCACCTTAATAGATACGAGCAGCGCCACCTATAGCCGTGTGCGGGCCAGTTTTCAAAAAAACAAAATAAATATATATTCAAATATTCCACCACGTGTCAATGTCCGAAACTGACCAGAGGCTGACCAGGCCATGCAAATAACCCAAAATGAAGCAACAACTGCGCTAAACGCCCCCAAATATTGGTAACACAGTAGGGGTACAATCCTCAAAAACACAAATAATATAAAATCAGGAGCGCTACATTCATTATTTCGTCAGTTGAAAGCGATTTCACGATTGCTTCGATATATTCGATGTTGCCATTACTCGTCACAGCGTGATGAGAAAAAAATTTCAAAGTCTTTGAAATATTGCTCGCTACCGATTATACTTACATCGGATGAAAAATGAAAACTGGGCAATAGCATTATTATCATTAATTGGCACGATTTCCATGCAGAATTTAAACACCGACACAAGCCTATACACATCATTTTACACGCGACCATCGCCATCTATCGGGGTTCGACTGCGAGCGCCCTCTAGCGGCGACACTTGGCGAAACGCCCCATCCAAAAACTGAAGTTTAGGACGAAAAGTTCGACTTCGAATCAAACTACACTGTACGTGTGATTTGGACGAAATATAATCAGTAAATAAACACAACTCACAACACGTTCGGTGTCCATTTGAGAGCGACGCAAAGTGAATATCGTCTAATTTCGCAACGTATCCGTATCAACAGGTGGGATAATCCATGGATTATGGACATGTACAGAAGTTGCCCAATAGCATTACACTGTACTTCATTAGATCAGTGTTCAAAATGGGGAATTTACACCTGCTGCCTTTGACCTTCACATTCAGCACGTGGCATTGAGCCAGGGCCCTGGATTAGCCAAAGTCAACCGTGGGTCTGGGCGCAAGTTATGGCCTGGGGCGCATTCGTAACATTACCTACATGTACATGTACATGATTGAGGACACATTTGCACATTAGCTTTTTACATTATTAAGATTTCCCTATTCAGCACTTGACATTGAGCCAGGGCCCTGGATGACCAAAGTCAACTGTTGATCTGGGCGCATTCATAACATTACCTACATGACTGAGGACAAATTTGCATATTAGCTTTTTACATTAGGATTTCCCAATTTGGATGGACGATGCATATTTTGCGCATACAGAAGCTATGGACCTACACTCGTATGCAGGTTACACCAGGGGTGAATTATGCCCACAAATGCAGGCGTAACAAACATACAGACGGTCACATACCACACCTGTGCTTCAAACATTCGATACAAACACGTGTTTCTCTCTGCCCTCAAATGGTCACCGAGCCTTAATTCTGACCTGACCCCAGCGTCCGAGTTGCTCAAACCGTTATGTTCAAATTTTTCAAAAGCATTCCCCTCATCCGGGCTAAATCTGCCAGCATAGGTAAAAACAGTTAATCCCCTTACCCTCAGGGCGTCAGCAATGGCGCTGGAGGACCACTGGGCAAGGGCTCGGTATCGAGCAACAATATTACCCCTCTGTGAAACTATGATATTTTCAATTATTTTCAACGAAGCCATTTGTTTACCTGCGTTCCATTCTGCTAAATTCGAACCCTGTCCCTGGCAGATACCAGATGGAAAAAGTCCGAAAAACGTCGGATTTTCAAGCGGCTTTCAATCGAAATGGTCGAAACGCGGTCGAGGGAGAGGGACAACGAGCGAATTCGCGACTTCGGGGTCAAACATTGGGCGATTTGCGTGGATTTGGAGGAGCTTTCCGATGGACGTCTTCTTTACTCGGCGCCATTCTTCGAAAACAACGAAAAGAACTTCTGCTCGTGCCTGCTGACGTCACCGGAAGGAACGCCGATCGAGGCGCCACCCACGATGCGGCGGGAAGCTCAAACGAAAAACAAAATGGCGGCCAAAAGTTCTTTTTTTCCAATCATTCATTTTTCTTGCATGGCGGCGGTGGTCGTCGTCGTCCTGGTTGCTCGTTTTCTTTTCGTACACTTTCCGGGCGAGTTACATCAGAAGTAGAAGATGACGAAGGTGGAGGAAGAAGAGAAGAATAAGCGGCTTATTTTCAGTAGGAAACCCAATCGTTTTAGGTCGCACACGAGTGGCTAGGGTGAACCAAATATTACTCCGAATGTAATGGTGATAACCAAAATCAGTACCGCTACACATATGAATATCATTATTTTCTTCTGGAAAAGCAGAAAAAAAAGGAGGAGAGAAAGAGCGTTAGTATTCGGTTAGTATCGACGGTTCATACAGATCGTATGACCCAAGATGGTGCTGTGCGACGCTGTCTTCTTTGCACCCACCTGGGGTCATACATGCCACCAACAAGCTTGGCGACCTTTGACCTTATCTGGGAGCATCTACAAAACCTCCGGCTAATGGCAATAGGTCCTGTCACAGTACGTTCGTTCAAAGTCAGTTTAAACTTTAGATTCTGTTTTTCAAAATTACTTCCTTACTTGTTGGATCATTGTTTTTTAATGGAAAAGTGCATTTTTAAGCAGACATACCATGTTTACACGTGATGTTTTAAGTTTAAATAACCTCAAAATCTCCAACGGCAGCGTTCCAAATAAAGTATACCAGAGTCAAGTAAAGGTGATTGGGACACGTTTACTTGCATGTCCTATTTGGATACCTTAAAACTTGCGTGTAAACTTAGCCGTAAACTTCCAGGAACCATAAGCCTCTGACTGGACCAATCGCATTCTCAGATCATTCAAAGACCGAATCTCGTAAATCAAACGTTCGTGCAAATAAGCTTATAATGAGACATTAAACATTGAAATGGTGAACTGGAAGTAAAATAAATGGTGGGTGTAAGTGTGGGGCACTACCAAACACTGATTTTTCGTGCGCGGGGAGGTCGGGAGCAGAAATGGTAAATCATAATCCGTTGAAAGTGAAAGGTTCAACTGTTTGAGATCTGAAGGTTGCATAAAATATACGAAGAAATAGAGGGAATTCCCTTACGTTGCCCTCGGACTGTGCTCGGGGAGGATCACATTCCGAAGTAGCCACCGATCGTGGAGGCCAGCACCACGCCCAACACAGCCAGGCAAATCATGATCATGATTTTCTTCTGCGGGATTGGAAGACAGTTAGTTGGTGGGGATGAAAAAAGAAGAGAGAAAAAAGACAAGTTCAAGGCACACACGGACTGACAGTGAAAGCAACGTCTGAGGGAGAGATGCCACACGGCGCTGAAAAAACAAAAGCCATTGAGTTAACGAAAGCACACACCGGAGAGGGATTGGTCCAAGTAATGCCGGAAATCTGCAAGAACAGCAGTGGCAACAACAGAGTGACGACACCGACATTCGAGTAAAGAAAAAAGTAATGCCGGACGAGCAAAAACCTTTGATAGGTACTCAAAAAAGTTCAAGTCTGGTAGATGTTTTACATTGAAAAAGAGCATCTTACAAGCTATGGTGCCTATTGCAGGTAATCACCGAATCACAACTGACGTCACAGATTGACGAACTGGACTTCACACTCAGTAACATTTTCAGATCAAAAAGAAAGAAAAGAAAACGAAAGGGAAAGGTAATGGTGCATTCACACTTGGAATTTTTGCCCAAGTTCGGAGATAATTTTTTCTTCTTATGGAGGTTATTGCGGCAATAATATTGCCCAACATGTGCCCAAGGTTTACCAATGGAAAAAACTTCTTCCGTACGTGGGCAAAAATTACAAGTGTGAATGCACCATAACAGATGACGAAAATTAGGAAAACTACGACAGGGCTGAAGTTCGATCGAAACTTTTTTAATAAAATCCAATCAGAATTTTTCACGCTCGCAAAGACTCAATCACGCTTTAAATTATTTACAGGTTACTATTTTATAATAAAGAAGATTTTGAAATGGACCGAATGAATTCGTCAGCGGATCCTTTCAGTTTCACTGGAAGAATCCGCTGACGATTTCACTGTTTTTAAAAATTCCACATTACTTAATAAATTATGATCGCTACATTTACATGCAGACTTTCAGTTTATCGTGCATATCTTACACCTAGTCCCGTTTTACCTAACATGACTTGGGTAAACTTTTCAAGGTCGGTAACTGAACAGAAAGTCTGCATAAGCTTATAAACGATGATGCTTTGGTCCTTATTCAATTTGTTGAGTTTTCAGATTTAAAGGAATGTGTGAATTCGTTATTTCTTACAGACTTTCAAATTTGAAAATGTGGATTAACGTCCCAATAAAAGGAACCCTCGACAATGAATATGAATATTTCATGTTTGAGAAATGCATGGATGTTTTCATTTCAGAAACATCCACGGATTATTTTCCCAATAAAAATTTCACTTTATCGCCCCTTAACGCATGTGAACAAAATAAAAATGGCTGAAAGAAAAAAAAATCATGCATTAAATAGACAAGCAATTTCGTCATTTTCGGACATGAGCGACTTCCAGGCATTTTCAGCGGCTGAGCTGGCCACCGCCAATTCAACCGCTGAAAGTTGGGGCCGTGCTCTGCTGGAAAACGACGAACAAATTTTCACGCACGATTGAAGAAAAAATAATAATAGGGAAAAATAAAGTTTATAATTAATATATTACAATCAATCAAACGTCTGTGAATCTCGATTTGTGTCAAATCGAGGATCATTTTTTTAGACGGGACTCCCCAAGTTGTTGTGACTCTGTGATTCCAATCCGCGAATCCTTTGTTCGGTACAATTACTCTTTTTTGGTTGCCGAAGGAACTCGAACCCTTATCGGCACGGAGTTTAAATAAATATTAGGCAACGGGGCTCGGAAACGCAACTGCGTTCCGATTCCTGCGGCAATCGGAAACCAGCGTTTCTGACAGTTTTCGGTGCAAAAAGTCCTCCGTGGTGTCACGGAAGCTACGAACATCCCTTCGATCGTGCAGTTCCAACGAACACAAGCGTCCCTTGTCATTTACGGCCATTTTGCGTGTGATCGGCATTGATTCCAATTAATTATTCAATAAAGTGTCTCGAACGATCCAATTAACAGTCATCGGTTTCGGGACAGAAAAACGAAAGGTCGTTCAACGGCAATCGACCGATGCAAACAACAACAACGCGATTAGTTCTTGCTACGGAAAACAAAACGAAAGAAAATAAAAATAAATGAAAGATAAACGAATGATGAGCGGTGGGCTGCACCAAACTCGGATCACGACCAACTTGGGTTACACTTAGAAATGTCACCATTAAGAGATAATGTTGATGGTTTGAAGAACACCTATTTCATATGAAGTTTTGGGCGTAATTGAATTAGACACACATTCTGAATCAGATAGGGCACAGTTACAAGTACGTTGCGCATAAACATCGGAGTTTGGTGCAAACCACAATAACTCAGTAAAAAACCCAAACTAAAAAGGTCCAAAAAAATATATATATAATCATACTTCCTTACTTCAATCCGACACTCAAGCCAATGATTAAAGCTAGTAAAAGAATAACAACGGCGATGCAAATAATAATCAGAATCTTTTTCTGCAAGAACCGAAAAGAAACAAAAACAAAACAAAAGTAAGGGAACGGAACAGAAATAACCGACTTCTTCGAGTCGACAGGACTCGAAACTTTAGTGTGACGCATGGCCGATGTGGTCGGCAGCGATTTCGTCGGGAAAAACATCAAAGTTCTAGGTTGTAAAATTTGATCGTACTCACCCGCCTCGCTTTACTCTGATATCGTACCGCCTTCTTCGTGTCCTGTTTCGCCGTTTCGATGTAGTCCACGGCGTGCTCCACGTTGTATTCGATTCTATCGATCATTTCGCCCTGAAATTGGTGCAGAGACGAAGGTAAGAAGTTAAGAAGGAACCAAGGAATCTCTCCCGCACCAATATGTCAACCCTAAAGTCTAGTATAAAGGCATAAGTCCTAGACCTCACCAAAGAGCAACTATGATGATGGGGGTGGGATAATTTATCAAATGCTCTGTAGACCCCCTTAAATTAGCCTAAATCACTAAATCAATTTGTAACGGGCTTTTTACGAGGGTTACAAATTTCCAACGGATGTCTGTTTAGCAATTGGACTTTCGCTTGAAACTCGTGCATGCTTACAAGAGTTATTCCATTATCCAATATTTATCGGCCTTTTTCTGTTCTTGTATACTGATGAATTTTTGATGAAACCGCGTTTCCAAAATAGCATTTTAGCGCAATATGCGTCCCGTCTTTTTATGCGGCCGTGCATAAAACATCGCGCCGCTGTCCTTGCAGTTTTCGATTTTTCAGACGGATAATTTGTCACCACGTACGAGGCGATGTTTGTTTGATTATTTACGGTTACTTAACGACCGCAGGCCGGTCGGAGTAGGAGGAAAGTGGGAGACAGTGAGAAATTGAAGAAACGGATTGGGAAAGCAGGAGTTGGTAGCAACACTCACTTGGCTTTCCACCAGCATGGCCATGTCCATGAACATGTCGTGCAGCTCCCGGATGCTGTTTTCCAGTTTGATGATGTCGGCGTGCCTGGCTTCGATATCCGCTAACGTCTGCTTCGCCTGCTGCGTCTCCATTATGATCTGGACGAGCCAAGAAGGGAAAAGAAACCATCAGTGAGATTAGTTTTTCGATTTTAAGAAAACACGATGCCGGCAAGCCGGGGCACTTACACCTTGGGTGAACACCGCGGGGTTACCGCTCTCCAACATGTCTTCCAGCTCCTCGTTGGTCGTCGTTCGACCAGCTGAAATGGGAGGAAAAGTTTGCGGTTGAAGGTTGAAGTTGCATCGCAGCAATGGCAATTTTTGACAACATTTGAACAGTTAACTTTCTACGTACTTATTTCTAACTGCCTTTGGATGCGGCCTTTACACCGCTCTCTGTAGTCCGTCTGCGTCCGGTTGTATTCCGTCATCACTTCCACGAACTTCCGGGATAACGTCGAATGCTGCGGACGCGAGAATAACAAAAAGAAGCTTTAAGACATCAAGCCGGAACTGACACTGAATCCTCAGGTATTGACCTGGGTATAGCGTACCTGCGTTTTCCGGATTCTCAAGTCGGCCGAGGACTTATTCGTGTGCTCTTCTTGCTCGATATTCTGTTCGATCACTGTGAGACGGAGACGAAAAAACAACGATTAGTGATCATACGCAAACCCGAGCCTTTGACCCAGCCAGCCTTAGGCTCACTCGTGCTCATCAGTCCTCTACTGACGAGTAATTGACCGAATGAAAGTGACGAATATGCCGCTTACCCTTTAACTTCGCCCTGACTTTATTTGCTGTTTTTTTAATGTCCGCCATTAGGTCTTCCAGCTCCTGCTTCACCTCTGAAAAATTGCAAAGGAAAAGTCAGGCAAACCGTTAAAAACAGGCAGCTTCGACCTAACCTAAACTCAAAACTAACCTAAATCGCGATTTTTATTTAGATGCCCCTGCGCTGGATCAACCATTGCAACCGTGTGAACAGGTGGTACCCACATGATAATGTCATTATTTGTGTTTTTTTGCGCTGTGGTTTTTAGAAATGTGCTTTTGCGTGACTGAACTTCATCATTTATACTCGTAGAGTATATAAAAATGTGTATTTATACTCGTATTTTGATAACAAAAATTCATGAAAAACATCTTATGTGTCATGCATCATGCTCCTAATACATTAACAATACATGCTCCTAATATAGTTGGAGAATCTATTGGGGGGAATTGCTTAGATGGACTATGCATCATACTGATATATACAATACATTTCAAAGTTTACATTAACAAAAATGGGTCCTACCCTGTTGATCCCTATTCCCCATCATCATCCAAGTTTTGTACCACCCCCCAAAAAAATTATCGGACGAAATGTGTTCATGGACCTTCATCCAGCAAAATAATTACATCAAAAAGTGCAATTAATGTCATTGTACTTTCTGTCGTTTCAGTGCCTGCCATTCCGGGAATGCTAATGGCAAACATTCAAATATTCTGCCGTGTAAATTTGCCTTCGTATGAAACACTATTTCAGAAAAATAGTACTTTTTCTACCATTCATGGCAAAAACACTCACGCCAGATTTTGCATCATTAACGAATGCCGTAAATCCGAAATCTTCCATTCTGTAATTGCACTTTTTTAATTAATGAAAAAGCAATTGCACCCTTTGAATTTGCGAGGCATATTTTCTGCGGATTAGAGGGAAGGGGGTTCTAAATCACGAAAATCTGATGACACAACACGTGAAATTACCAAGGTGAGATGCTCTTCAGCTAAAATCTGCTCATTTATTTTCGCTCGTAATTTAGCAGGGATAAACCCAGGAGGGTTGCTCTTAAAGGCGACCCCCTTCAACACCGATTTATGGCTGCAAAAAGACGAGCAAAAACAGCCGATCAGATTTTAGCTGAAGAGCATTTCAATTTGGTAATTTTTGATGGATTGTCTCCGCTATTAAAGGCGATTCCATCGCACGACCTAAAATGGCGGAAACCGCGAAAGCACGGAGGGGTCCCCCGTCGGAGGTGAGGGGTGGGATGGGGATCCCCCGCGACGGTGGCGCCGCCTGCGTCGTGTGAATGTAGGTCAGTGGAGCGAGCGCATTCGCCAGACACCGTGGCCACCGCCTGAGAACTAACGGGGAAGGGAGGCTGCGGTAACCATGGCAACCGGCACCAAATGAGGAGATGAAGCACACCAGGAAGAGTTGAGGAAAACACCAAACTACCCGCAAAAAATAAAAGGCCGTTTAGCGTCGGATGCGTCAGCGGGATTAAAGCTTGAAAAAAAAAATGACGACGAGGGGGCGTTCGAGTATTACATCTTTGGAGTTTGGGGCAGCATCTAAAGAAATCACATTTTTGGGTGAGGCACGAGAAAAACAACAACAAATTGCGAAAGCGAGGACAGGTGTTATTCGTGTGTAGACCACTGCTCGAAATATAAATGTTACCTATGTTTACACGCGGATATCATGCAGGGTTTACATGCAGGGCGTCAGGCCAAGTCCGGAAATTAATCCGGGTAAATTATATCGAATCCCGAGACCAAGATTTGTTAAACCTCCCTTCCCCCAAACATATGTCAGCATGAATTTCTGTTCATAAAAGTAAGAACGGAATGAATGCTTTAAACTGCGGAAGGCGAATGATTGACTTTAATCCACATTTTTATAAAACAGCATGAGAAGACTGTGAAATATGTTGCCTAAGAAGGCTGTGTTGTCGTATACCTATCGGGCATTTGTTAGAAATTTAGAAGATTTAGATGTCGCGAGTTAGTTTTTGCAATGCAGTCATGCATTCGTTTTTTAGTTGGCTGTACTTAACAGTTGAGATCTCGTCCATCACTGACCTATTTTCCTTGTAAGGAAATAAACGGTTTATTATTATCATTATTTGGCCAACCCTTTTCACTTTGGTCATCATTCATCAGCATTTGGCTGATCAATCTCCCCTCAAAGATGATGGTCAAACAAATTTCGAGACATATTTCACGATTTCCATGACTTTTCCGAGTCATTTCCTTTTCCATTACATTTCCGGGTCATTTCCTTTTGCATTCAAATGTGCACAGCATACGCGTATACTTGTATTTCAAACAATTATATCTATAGTCGGCTCAACGAGAGATGAGAAAAATGGCGTCGGTTCCACCAACAGGATGCCATTTCCTGTTTGCGATTCGTACATCCAACTTTTAGAGGGCGGAGCCTGAACGGGTGCCCACTGTCGAAAAGCGCCTTAACAAATCGGAGGTCGGCCCAACAGTGCTCGGCCCAGGGTCGCACATGCGGCTTATTGGTTCGTTCTGGAGCCCGCAATAGAACTCCGATCGGCTTCCAAGCGTTCATGGAGCAGAGTATACCGTGGCAAGTATAGCTATGGCAGCCATTTTCCTTTCACCAGCTATTATAGGTTCGGAATAGCCTGGACGAACCAATCGATAAGCGGAATCCCTCTAACTGGCGGTAAGAATTTCTCCTCTCTCCTTGAGCCGACTACAGCAGACAATACCTGCCAAACGCAATTTTGTCGTTGTTGTTAAATCCTAATTTTCTCGTGTCATCTAACCCAGTTCTGATCTAACCTAAGCCTCTGCTTTCCTTAGCTGCCCCTTAACGTAGGCAATCACTGCCAGCATTGGCCACCTACAGTTGGCCATCGTGTCTAGCATCCGTCGCCTAGCAACCCCAAGGTGCGAGCAAAAGATCCAAACCCTTTATGTCTCACAGAAACGACCGAATTGGCGTTTATCGCTCGTTTTACCACCACTACACCAATTGGCCACAATTGGCCAATCAGGGGCTGCGGATGCGCTGACCGATGGCCCTTCGATCGCCTGGCAGAGGTCACGCCGAGGTCACCGCCGCTGCTGGAAAGGGGTATCTTTGACCTTTCACTTTTGCACCGCATGTACGGGCACGGATTTTTGTTATTCACCACGGACCGGATCGTCCGCTAGGCGGCGCCACCAGGGGGCACATCCGGGCATGACTTTTAAGGCGATAACGCTTAATACCGACACGATCCCCCCTCAAGGTCGCTATTTTTGGCCGATTCACGGTCCCCCCACCCCTCCCCCTCACCCCACCCCTCCCAGATCGATTTATCGATTATTCCCATTGTTCGATACTAAGGACGAAATGTATCATCGATGAAGATTTCTCCCAATTTTTTTTCACAAAAGATCTTTTGATGCGGCTGAACAGATTGCGGCGCTCCTTCCCACCGCTCTGCCAACAACAATGGCAGCGGGGGGCCAGGGGGCGCTGCGGCGGCGAGGGGCGCCACGCGATGGGGCTTACAGCATTTGGCCCTGACGAAGCGAACCGACACATTTTTTAATCCGACCGCTATTTCCAACGATAAGAAGCAAACGGCATATAACCGCATGCACACGCAATGTTCGGCTAATCATCTAACAGTCAACACAAACGTGTAACATAATATCGTAAAGATTGGCATGGTTTCACTTTGCATAGGGCATATTAGGGCGTTAAGATTTGTAAGCATTTTAAATCTAAATTATTTTTATACTCATTGGAAACTTAAATGTGTTGTAATGAAGATGTGTATTTATAATATTGTCATTGATGACGTTTTGTAATAAGTAATAATAATAACAATATCACTGGAACATTTCAAACAGTGAACATTGAAAACAACTATAGCAGAACCACGAAGAGATGGAACTGGGCTGAAAGCGCCGACCAATAGAATCCAATCGCCAGTTTGCGATTGACTAAGTC